>CM021101.1:173865181-174179585 GCA_007115665.2 Sequoiadendron giganteum | reverse complement strand
GAAGAAGGCTGAAGAAAAGGTATGCAGTAGTGCTAGAATTTGTTATGTCGATGGAAGGAAATTTTTAGAAGGCATAAAACATGGGCGTGTGTGTTATGCATTGATTCCTAAAATGGATAAGGAGGGTAGTGAGAAGGTTCCAGTAGAAGTTTTTGGGTTATTGAATGAGTTTCAGGATATTGTTTTTGATAATGTACCTGAGGGTTTACCACCAATGAGGAAGATCAGTCATCAGATTGACTTGATCCCAGGAGCCAGTTTGCCGAATAAGGCAGCTCATAGAATGACTCCTGCAGAAAATGAGGAGTTAAATAGACAAGTTGAGGAGTTGTTGAGAAAGGGTTTGATTCGAGAGAGTTTGAGTCCATGTGCAGTACCTGCAGTACTAGCACCAAAGAAGGATGGGGAGTGGAGGATGTGTACAGACTCTTGGGCCATAAACAAGATAACAATCAAGTATAGATTTCCCCTGCCAAGGATGGATGACCTAATGGACTGTTTGAGTGGAGCTCAGTACTTCACAAAGATTGATCTGAAGAGTGGATATCACCAGATTCGGATTCGAGAGGGAGATGAATGGAAGACCGCCTTCAAGACCAAAGAGGGCCTGTACGAGTGGTTAGTCATGCCTTTTGGGCTAACAAATGCACCGAGCACATTCATGCGGCTCATGAACGAGGTACTGAAAGAGTTCCTAGGAAGCTTTGTTATTGTGTATTTAGATGATATTTTGATATTCAGTAAGTCACTGGATGAGCATATAAGGCATATTGGTAGAGTCTTTGAGAAGTTAAGAGAAGAGAAATTGCTGATTAATCTGAAGAAGTGTAGTTTTGTGAAGAAGGAGTTAGTGTACTTGGGGTTTGTTGTCTCGACAGAAGGTCTCAAGATGGACCCAGAGAAGGTGAAGGCTATTATGGAATGGCCTACCCCAAGAACTACTACTGAGGTGAGGTCTTTCCATGGTTTGGCCAGTTTTTACAGAAAGTTTATTAGAAACTTCAGTAGTATTTGTGCACCCCTAACTGAAACAATGAGAGGGGATAGAAAAGAGTTCAAGTGGAGCACTGGAGCAGCAAGGAGTTTTGATCTATTGAAGCAGAAGGTGACAGAACAACCTGTTTTGGCTCTCCCGGATTTCAATAAGGTGTTTCAAGTGGATTGTGATGCCAATGGTTGTGCCATTGGAGCAGTGTTAAGCCAGGAAGGTAAGCCCATTGCCTATTTCAGTGAAAAGTTAAATGATGCAAAGAGAAAGTACTCTGTATATGACCAAGAATTTTATGCAATAGTTCAAGCATTAAAGAAATGGAGGCATTATTTGTTGCCGAAGGAATTTGTTATGTATACTGATCATCAAGCATTGCAGTACCTGAGTAGTCAGGGAAAATTAAATCAGAGGCATATGAAATGGGTAGAATTTTTGCAGAGTTATACATTTGTTTTAAAGCATAGGAGTGGGAAGTCAAATAGGGTTGTAGATGCCTTAAGTAGGAGGCATACATTGTTGATAGAAATGCAGATTGAGGTGGTTGGGTTCAGTGAACTCAAGATATTGTACCCGAATGATCCTGATTTTGCAGAGGCTTGGAAAGCTTACAAGGAACCTGTTACAGTTGACAGGACAAAGTGGTTGGATTTCCTAATTCAAGAAGGCATGTTGTTTAAGGGAAGTCAATTATGTATTCCGAGGAGTTCCATGAGGGAGAATCTGATAAAGGAGAAGCACAGTGGAGGAATGGTAGGACATTTTGGTCGGGATAAGACCATTTCCATTATCAGTGAGCATTATTATTGGCCTCAGTTATCACAAGATGTGAAGAAGTTTGTGCAGAGTTGTAGGGTATGTCAAATGGCTAAAGGAGTGAGTCAGAATACAGGGTTGTATCAGCCCTTACCTGTACCAGAGAGGTCGTGGGAGGATATAAGTATGGACTTTGTTCTTGGTTTGCCAAGGACACAGAGAGGGAATGATTCAGTATTTGTGGTGGTTGATAGGTTTTCGAAGATGGCACATTTCATCCCATGCCAGAAGACCCATGATGCAGTCCACATTGCTGACTTGTTCTTCAAAGAGGTGGTGAGGCTACATGGTTTGCCAAAGAGTATAGTCTCAGATCGTGACACAAAATTTGTTGGATACTTTTGGAGGACCTTGTGGAAGAAGTTGAAAACAGAGTTGAAGTTTAGTTCTGCACACCATCCCCAGACTGATGGGCAGACTGAAGTTGTGAACAGGAGTTTGGGTAACCTACTGAGATGCTTGGTAGGAGATAAACCAAAGGGATGGGATTTGATCTTACCCCAGGCAGAATTCGCTTACAACAATTCTGTCAATAGAAGCACTGGTAGATCACCGTTCCAGATTGTGTATGGAAGTAGTCCTAGGACTGCTCCAGAATTGAGGAAGATGGACCAAGAGAAGAAGACAAGTGCTGAAGCTGAAGACTTTGCAGAACACATCAAGAATATGCATGAGAAGGTAAAAGAACACATTAACAAGATGAATATGCAGTATAAGGCTAAGGCAGATCAAAAGAGGAGGTATAAGGAGTTTCAGATTGGTGATGAAGTGATGGTCCACTTGAGGAAAGAAAGGTTTCCAGTAGGAACCTATAACAAATTGAAGATGAAGAAGTTCGGTCCCTGTAAAATTTTGAAGAGGCATGATTCAGGGAACGCATATGAGGTAGAGTTGCCAGATGGATTCAACATTTCCCCTGTGTTCAACATTGCAGATTTGATAGAATATCATGAGGGTGGCGCAGAGGAAGTACCAGCAATGGAACAATGCGGTATTCCAGCACCTACTTCAGAAAAGGAGGAGATTGAAGAAATCTTGGATAGCCGTGTAGGAAGGAGTACCAGAAATAGGCAATATGAAGAATATTTGGTGAAGTGGAAAGGAAGGCCTGTGGAAGATTCATCCTGGTTGTCCAAGGCAGAGGTTGACCGTTTGGGTTTTCCTCAACCATCTGAGAAGTGACGGAGTCACTTTTCAAATTACCCTGGGTGTCTGATGCAGGAGCATCCAGTGGTGTAAGGGCAATCCTACATCACCCAAAAATATATTTACTTTCATTTAGATTTTTTTTGTAGATGTTTTTGCATTTCTGGATACCCTTTTCGTCGAAGAAGAATTCCCAACTTTCAGAACTGCTTTTCTGCTTTTTCTGCTCAACTGCTATTTTTAGCAGGTATGAATTTGAAGGCGTGAGGAGACAAAAATTTAAGGGAAGCTTCAGGACATAATAATAAACACTTTGGTGAAAGAATCAGATCAAGAGCATTTCCGGTTCAAAAGTTATTCAAGTTTCAATTTCTGCTTTTTGCCTTATGAAATCTTCGGAGCTAATTTTGAGGTACTTAGAGGCTCCGGATGGGCCTGAAAAATTGGCGGAATACGAAAGTGGTTAGCCTTTAGGCCCCACTTTCCGGCAAGAGATCTTCGCGAGAGCTTTCCGAAAAGGTATTATCATTGAAGATCTGACGGTTAGATCTTGAGTTAGGGCTTCCGAAAGTTGGTGCATAATTTGAATCCCGTTTTTGGCTCCAAACAAAGAAACGGGCTATTTATGGGTGAGTTACTGTTTCTTTTAAGTTTTTGGGGAAAGAAGATCGCATGCTGCGAATAGGGGAATTTCTGTAGTTTCTTTATGTAATTTGCATGTATTGCAAAACTGGAGGATTTGAGATCCTCTGCATGTAGGAATTTCATACTTTGAAAATAATAAGATTTGTTAGTTTTTCTGTGTGATTTTCTGTGTCTCGGGTTGCACCTCATCACTTATGATAGGAAGTTCTCACCAATAACCTTTTAGATGACTTCTTCTACATCACTGCAGATGACGAAGATCTCCCTTAGTTGATCCAACACTAGCCTATGAACAATGCTACATTCAATTCCTTCTACTACTAAAAAGTCAATCTCCATGACTACTTCACTCAACGAGCTTGACATGCTTAAAGATGTAACTAGCATTGTGCATAATGAATAGTGGTGAATAGGATTTATAGAGTGATAGGGAAAAAATTGTGGAGCTTATTTGAAGTAATTAATGTTGCGGTACATACAAATTGCTTTAAACTTAATTCAAGCAGAGCGATGAGATTGAGATCTTGTGAATTATATTAAAGAACTCCTTAGCATTTAAAGAACTACACAAATTGATCTAAGTGGCATACCAACAGTCACTGAGAAGTTAAAGTGGTAGAAATTTCATAGGAAGGAAGGCCATGTGGTTTGCTCACATTAAGTGATGTTTCATCCTCTAAATTGGGAAATGAGATGTAATCATAACCATCCCTAAAAATAGAAATTAATGGAGGGAATTATCATATATGAAAAGGATAGTCAATTTTTGGCCACTTTTATTTGGCTAGGTAGTGGTTAGTGTCCAAGAAATGGTTTCAAGAAATCTTAATTGTTACTGATGTAAAATTTAAAATATTCAGTTGTAAGATGTTGTAGGGGTCTGAAATTTTGATTCCCCCTTTCATTGTGATGCATGAGTGAGAATTGATCTTAATAAAGGTTCAAATTTTTCACTTTGAATTCATTTTCTGTGAATGTTATTGTTTATGTGCAGTACTTTAAATTAAATGTTAATGTTTGTGAGGAAGTTTGTGATCCTTGAAAATCATTTAGATATACCTTTCCTTTGAGAACATGCTATTCGTTAACATTTAGTTCATTTACTTAAAGTTGATGGTTGGAATTGTACTGAGTAGAGTCAAAAAAGTGTTCATAGTTTAATCTATGAGTCATGATATTGATCATTTTCTAGTCCTTTCATTTCAACATAAATTTAACTTTAAACATTTTCTTTTGCGCTTGTGTCATGGCTATGAGCAAGTGTTATTTTTCCTTTTTTTGCTTTTTGGTTTAAAGCATACCTTGAGTTTATATATATTCAAAAAATATAAAATTATATAAAAAGTGGGAGATTTATCTTAATCAAAATTCAAAGTAAGATTACCAATTCAATGGCAATCTCTCCAACTGTTGTGAGTTGATTTTGTCCTTCTTTGATGTTTTAGAGTCATTTGTATTCATTTTTGTAAATGACAAATCTGTTCACTAATAGAAGCACAAAAATCATGCATGTTAACATGACACATGCAATTTTACTCGAGTACACCTTAAGAGATAATAGTTAGGAATAAAAAAATGGGTTTCAGAGGTCATATCTCGTACATCGAGTAGTGATGATGGTAGCCAAACATGGATATGGTGTATCTACTTGGGAGCCTCTAGAGAGGACCCCTATGAGATACAACCTCAATTAAGGACCTTAGTTGGAGAGAGAGGGGGTCATGCCATCAAGTGTAGCCCTAGGCCCTTAATTAACTCGAACCTAACTAAATTACATATTATCGAAATACCTATACTAAGCTAATATAGGTTTAATTTTATTAAAAATAATCCATGTAGGCATCTAAAAAGAAAGATAGTATGGTTTGTTGTATACTCTAATATGGATAACTAGTATCACAAACATCTAGTGAGGTTCAAATTATATTATCATATCAATTATATATTTTTCAACATAAACTATAATCAAAGGTCATAGTCTTATCCCTAAATGAGGAAATAAATGTAAGATGAAATTAATCAGTGCGCTATTTCATCCTTAAGTTGATATTTTAAACTCCCTCCTAACTCAAATTTTGCTATTAATTCCCTTATAATTTAATTTTGGTTTAAACTAATTCATATCAATTAGCCTCTTTGGATTGATTGATTTCATTATTTCTCTCTCATATACCATAGTTAAAATTTTCATAATTAAATGAAAAATATCTTATTTAACTACTAACTCAAAGGGATACCATCACCCTATAGGTTCCTAATTCAAAAGTGTAGACATTCCACCATCAAGGAAAATCTAAATCCTAAAATAAAATAATTAAACCTGAGTGAAATTATTACAATTAACTATAATACACATTACTCAATTGACCAAAAAGTAAATTTTATTATTTTTTTTTTCCGAAAAAGAAATCTTATTTAAACTCTAAAATTATAAATAGTACTTTACAATAGATGCAAAAAAAACCATTTACAACCCCTATAGGAAGCACACAATTAAAATTATACAAATCACTCATGTTTAAATATTAATTATAATCAAAGGCTTAAAATGGTTTAAAAAATTATGGGAATCAACCTAGAATGGAAATAATAGCTACACTAGCCCTCAGATTTTTAAAATCATTTCCCAAAACAATTTTCCAAAATTAATTAACAATATAATTTAATTTCACCTTTATTTAATTAATTACAATTTAATTACTAAAATAACTCGTAATTAAATCACCAAAATGATTTAATCTAAAATCTACATAGTGCCCCTTCTCTCCTATAGAAAATTAGTCATTTAGCCATTAATCTAAAATCAGTCCTCAAATTTTAAATTTTAATAAAGTACACACTGTTTAACATTACTAAGAGTTCTATTATTTTAAACAAACTTAAAGGTTTAAGCAATTAGGGAAACACTAGAGGAAGGAACCCAAACCTAACTTCATGTTTATGTATTGACATCTTCCTTCGTTAACTCCCATCCCTAAGAAAAGGAGGAGAGGGAGCCTTCTCAAGGTAGCTATAGTTTACTTGATTTAATGAATATTTATTTATCCCCCTTTTATTTTTATTTTATTGAATTCCTAATTCCTCTCATACACCCATTTAAGATATACTTTATTGACTTTGATTTACATCTTATCTTAACAATATTTTTCTCTTTGTCAAAGATAAACATCTTAGGTATAAGAAAAAGGTTATGCCACAAAAAATATTGAATGGAACTCTCTTCACGAGGTGGCGATGACGGTGGAGGATTTTAAAATTTTGAGAAGGCAAGAAACTTTGGAGGTGCAATAGGTGTTAATGGAAAACAACTTGTCGATGGGTAGATGATGTCAGATGGCTCCTTAGCTGATGGTAAGCAAAATGGGTCCCCTATTGTGAAAAATGAATATTCTGGTGGGAAAGGTGCTCTGAAGGCTACTTGTCCTTTGCATTCTTTGGTGTCCTCTAAAAGGGGGAATATCGGTGTTGAAATGTCTAGGCCCGGTCATTCAACTAATGGATTGGGTGCGACTTATCATGGTTTGGGTTTGAAGTCTATAAGAAAAGGGATCATTTCTTCTTGGACTCTTCTTTCAAATGGTCATTTCTATTTGGTGTGAATCCCAAAGGTAAAATATCTTCTCCTTCTATGGATTTTATTTCAAATGTGAAGATTTTAGAATATTCTATCTTTGTCTCAGATTGTATTGTTGAAAAAAGTGTTTCAAATATGGACATGTATTTGGTGGGTAAATTTTCTGGGTCACATCCTCATATTGATCTGGTCGTAAGTTCAATTTGAACCGTTGGAGACCTACGTGTCAGGTGGATGTGGCTAAAATGGTGAAATGGTTTTTTACTTTACATTCAACTATGAAGATAACCTATTAGTGGCTTTGACAGGTGGTCCCTGGTTTAAGGGGAAGTCCACTTTGATGTTGAAAAGGTGGGAACTAGGTTTAAATGTAACACCCCTCCATTTTGCTTTCTGGACTGGATAGTGTGTCCTGGTTTTTGCTTTGATTTATGTTTCTGGTTCAGATACTTTATTTTGTGTGTATTTGATCGCTATTTATAGAGCGACGAACTATTTTGTGTGATGTGATTTGGTTTATCTAATGCTTTAGTTTACATGCTTTAATTGGTATAATGATGTCAATAGATATAATATGTGATTGCATATGAGATTATTGGATTATGATGGAAATTTCAGTTATGATGAGTGTATTGGTGAAGGGGATAGGTTCGCATCACTCGCTTGTGAGCGCCCTGCATTTTCGTGATTTCGTCTTCATAGTGTGTATTTTATGTTGCTTATATATATATGATGTTGGTTACATTGTTTTCAGGTTTACAGGTACAAGACATCGACTTCACCTAGTTTCACAGGTCTGAGCGTGTCGATCCAACGGTTAAGTTGAACGGGAGATAGTAGCTAGGTAACTTGTGTCAAGTCTACACCCTAGCCATAGTGTGTCATCAGTCGTATATATTGAGTTGTTGATTGCCTGATTTTTATCTTATTTATTTATGAAGGGATTCTTGGTTTGGAATTAAATATTTAGAATTATTGCATTAAATTATGCTAATGGTTATTTAATTTAAATTATGCATTGTGCATAGAAATTATATTGAAATTTATTAATAAAATTTAATTTAATTTAATTTATTTAATTAATTAAATTTAATCCCAAAAGGGTTGAATTTATTTATTAAATAATTAAAATTAATTAATTAAGTTTTATGTTGAGTAAATTAAAAGAAAACAAATAATGTAATGTATTTTTGAATTTAAGTTTTATTGGGAAATTAGTTTCAAATTGTGGAGTCAATTTATTATTTAAATTAAATACAAATTAGATTTCATTGTTGAAGATATTTTCAAGTATTCCGGCATGTGTAAGTTTAAATAATGAGAAGAGTTTGATGCAAATTCATTCACGAAGAGAATTTTGGAGAGGAAAAGCTTCTTCAGATGTGAGAGGATATTTTTGGAAAAAAAATACACAGAGGATTGTTTGAAGAAATTTTTGGCTGTAGATTTACATTGGAGAATTCTGGTGAATTTTGTTGTGGTTGTGGACTATTTTCTTGATTGGAATCACTGTACTGTAAGAGAAGTTGTCGAAGCTTTGGAGGAGGCTCTGTATCAAATTTCTATTTCCTGAAGCTTCTTGACTCAGGTTTTATTCTATGGTTTTTGTATTGCTCTTTGTTTACTTTCAAAATTGTAGTGATTAAAGAATTGGTTGTTAATTCTATTTAGGAAAATAAATTTTTTATTAGAAGAAAGAAAATAAATAAATAAATTTAAAGCTTCTGTTGTTGTCATGAAATTTCTCCAGGGAAATTATGAAACCTCTGTTAAATTTAGTTTATTTGAGGAAATTGTTAGTTTCTTTATTAAGTCAAACTTATGGGTAAAACAACACATTTAGATTTGTTTTAGAAGATTTAATTCACTATAGAAATGAATTTATTTCTAAAACCTCTGTAGAAATTATGGTGGAAAAACCTAGAGGAATTGAAAGCTTCTGGATGTAACCTAGATTCCTCTTAGTTTTCATGTTCTTTTATTGTCTATGAATTTGAGGAAAATTGATTAAAAGATTTAGTTTTGAACCTCGATGAATTTTGGTTGTTCTCTCGAAAAATTGCATAATTTCACCTGTAGGTGAATATTTTTCGTAAAATTTCCCCAATTTGTTTATTATATTAAATCCGTTTATATATATATATTATATATATACATATGAATTTATATATATATATATACTGTTTTGATTTGTTTTTATAAAATATTGATTTAAATTGTATTTTTGCCGTCTATGCGACATCCTTAATTAAAGGTTTGTTTTAGCCGATTTTTTTTGGAAGTGATATTTATCGCCGCTAGACTTTATTCCCGAGTTGGGCTCTTACCTGTGGTAGGGGAGGCTTGGGAGGTGCTGCCTCCACAACCACCCCCATGAGGGGTCGACTGTGGAGGGAGACCTCCGCAGCCCTCTCCCCAACCTTACAAGCGGCGCAACCTATTGGAGAGGGTCGATGGGATAGCTTCCCCCTCCCGACAATCTATGAGGCCAAGGTAAGCTTATTTTACACGCCCTTTTTGTGATTAAAATTGGTTTCCATTTTAATGGAAATTTAATTACATTTTGGATTTTGGTTGTTAATATGATATGTGTTGGGTGTGATATATATAATATATATGTTTAAACATAATTTATATATATATTTATTCTGTATATATGTCGTATATTGATATTTCATATTAATTTCAATATGATTAATTTGGTAAAATAGATTATATATATTTAAGTAATGTTGTTATGGATTACATGTACAATTAAACTTATAGATAAATTTGTAAATTTAATGTGTCTTATTAAATAATTATTTGCATGCAATGAAATATATAAGAAGGAATATTTGATTGAATAATTGAACGTATTGGTTTATGGGAATGGAATATTTGTTTTGTTAATATAATTGAAGAAAATATTGAGATGTATATATTACATGAGTATTTTTAATTAGGAGTATATTCAATATTTATTTTGTTTTATTTAGGTGCATGTAATTTAGTTTTGCATGGAGATTTTAAAAGATAAGATTTGGATGCATGGTTAAATTGATAAAGAAAAAGACATTTTATATTTATTGAAGAAATTACTTGTTTGAAAAGGAAGATTGAAAGAGATATAGGATTTGGTTAGAAAATTGAAAAGGTTTACGCGCATGGATTTATGTTGTTTTAAAAGTAATTTAAGGAATTGATTATATGGAATAGGCAATTATTACTTTAATTTATTTATTTTCTATTAGGGCAATTATTTTATTGTGAATGGAGTATGTAAGGGATATGGATTTAGAATATCCAAAAATAGTAATTTTCTTGTGATTGCCTTAAATGTTTTATTTTCTCTGTATGTGAGTTTAATATTTTTAGACTTCCAATAATAAAAGAGGAAATAGGGTTATATGATTATTTCAGATAATCCAATTATTGTGTTTTTGACTTTGTCAATGCTACCTATTGATTAAGGATGGATTTAAGAAATCCAAATATTAGATTTGATGAATGACTTGAATGATTTTTGTAATTTTTCATCAAGTTAGGTTTTGGGAAATGGGATTAGGTGTTAGTCCTATATTGTAAATCTTCTAGATGATCTTAGAGGATGAGGATTGTCAATTCATTAGGTCAACCAGTTGTTTTTCCCTTGCGTAGGGCATGGTGTCTTTTCAGTAAATTACCCAGTTTTCACGAACAGGGATGTTTTGTGTCTCCTTTGGAAGGAGTGGACTATGTGTTTTGTTGCCTCCAAGTTGTTTCGAGTGAGTTCCATTGTTTGGTTCCTCCTTGAGATAGAGTGGGTATGATGCCTAGGTTGTATGCACTTGTGATTCCCTTTGGTGATTAGTTTGTTTGTGTGTTTTCAAATAGAAGAGTGGCTTCCAGTAGGGGCTAGAGACCATAAGAGGTAAGATTGGGTAACCTTCAGAAGTAGTTTAATCAAGTGAAAAACTAAAATTTTACTAAAATTTGGCGAATACTTCACACTAAAAAGATAAGTTCTAGCCTCACTCGTAGTCGCAAGTTCTTGTTTAGGCTTGGAGTGAGTGGGAAGGCCTGAAATGGCAAGGTCATCTATTTTGTCCATACAAGAGGTAGTTGATTCTGCATTAGTAAGTATGAGGGCCGAGGGTCGGTAGAGGTCACGAGGAATACCATAGCCTATGAAGATCCACTCAGAGTAACTCATTATGAGCTATGCGATGACACTCTATCTAGGACAACAATTGGTATTTGTGTTATGTATATGGTTCTTTGAACATACTTGATCTATTTTATGTCTAGAAGCAATGTGACCTATGTCAGTGATGTGTGAGTTGTACTTGTTTAGTTCTTTGGTTGGTTGTGTCAGTATGAGTCAGTATGAGTCTGGCTATGGATAGAGGTTGTAGATATTTGACCATGTTACGTTGTTACCATCTCCTAGCATGGGGGGTGGGCCTTCGGGTACCAATTGGTTGGGTGGAATATGCACCATACACCATTGGGTCCCCATTTATCTTTGGTGCTTGGTGGTGATACATCTAGTTGGACAAATCGTGGTTCTTGTTTTAAATTAAAGCATTGTTAGATTCCTACTTGTATAAATTATTTTACCCCTCTTGTATTTACTGGGTGGAATTCTGTAATTGTAACACATTTGTACTATTGCCTCATTCTGAGAATGAGAGATGTAACTATTGTTTATGTTAATGAATTTATATCGTGGATTTTTATCTCATTATTGTATGTTGTATTTGTATGTTGTATAAATGCTTATTGCTTTAAGTAATTTAATGCTATGGTTATATGTATGATGTATGTGTGGGTTTAAGTAATCCCAACCTTGTAGCCTTAGAGTTTGTTGTTAATTAGTAAGTGAATGTGTATGTCAATTACACTTTAAGAAAAAAATTGGTTCGCTTAAGTCGTTAATTACAACTTCCCTTAGGGTTACTCGGTGAGGCATTACACATGGTATCAAAGCCTAGGTTTAAACACTAGGTGCTCTGGGATTATGATGTACCCATTAAGCTTAGTTGCATAGGTTTCCTAGTGTACCTTATCTAATACCTTTTTGTGTCTGTGTAGGAGTATGCCTCGTAGACATGGATGAGGTAGAGGACGTGATTGGGTAGGTGATCACGAGGGGAGTCAACATGACTTGCCACCTCATGTTTTGCTTATACTTGAGCAGGAGGAACAACAGGCCTCACTGATTGGCATAGGCAGTGGTGGAGAGCCAGATCCTCCCTGGATCAAAGCTACATGTAGAGCTTTTGAGGAGGCTTTGGAACTCTTAGGTCTGAGATAGGCAGTACCTGAAATTAATCCTATAGTGAGGATAGTTATGACATAGTCAGAGATGTTAGCCTCTGCCTATATGAGAGATTTGATTCGGTCGCAACCACCTCGATTTGACGAAGTAGGCATCGGTGTAGAGGCCAAGAGTTGGCTGATAGGTCTTGATCAATGGTTGTCTATGCATCCATTGAATAGTAATACTAAAGTGTGGTGCGCTGTTATGCACATGTAGGGGTTTGCGACCACTTGGTGGAGACTGGAGGAGCAGAAGCTCCACATTGATATGAATACAATATCTTGGGAGATATTTCTTGAGCGGTTCAGAGCCCGCTTTCTTTCTGACCATTGGCATCAATGTAGGGGTTATGAGTTTCACACCCTACGACAGTTAGCCATGATCGTAGATCAATTCGAGAGACATTTCTACAAACTTGAATAGTTCGTGGAAATAGGAGATGATGAGGGGATGCTCACGCAACATTTCATCAAGGGTTTGAATTCCCGTATTAGTGGTGGTGTGCGGGTCTTTGAACCTAAATCTATGGAGACATTTGTGGAGAAGGCATGGCTTATGGAGGAGAACTTAGCTTTGGCACTAGGAGGTCATTCAGGTGTACATTGGTAGTGGTTTTGGAGCTGGGTCAGACTCAGGGAGTTGGATCACCGATGAATCAACAGGGGCCTACTCAAAGTGGGAAATAGGAGAGTGTGCTTGGAAAGCGTAAGGACTCTCAGACATATCAAGATGATGGTGGTTCTTCACCTATAAGGAACCAGAACTGGTGGTGCAATAAGTGCAATCGACAGGTACAACCAGCCCAGAGTTCATAGTCTGTGGCTAATTGGGGTAGTATGCAACATTCTACTGCACCAATAGGAGGTAGTGGGTTTGGTCATAACACTAGGTGTTACTCTTGTGGATGATAGGGCCACCTTGCTAGGAATTGTTCACATCAGAAGACTTTTGGATTTTGTTTGGGACTAGCAGTTTTAGAGCTGACAGTAGGGGATGTAGATAGGTCTCATCGTGCTTATGTTGTGGTTGATAACCATCAGCCTGGTTGTTAGGGTGTTGTGGTTGAGACTTTTGGTGTTGGTCGTGCACTATAGGATACTCTTCCTCAAGGGTCGAGGTTTCGATTTGATGCAGCTTATTTGAGGGAGTTATATCCCTACTTGTGTGCAAGCTTCTAGGAGTAAGCCTAACCCTTGGGGGGAGAATGTAACACCCCTCCATTTTTCTTTCTAGATTGGACAATGTGTCCTAGTTTTTGCTTTGATTTATGTTTTTGGTTAGTCAGATACTTTATCTTGTGTGTGTATTTGATCGTTATTTATAGAGTGAAAAACTATTTTGTGTGATGTGATTTGGTTTATCTGATGCTTTAGTTTACATTTTTTAATTGGTGTAATGATGTGAGTAGATATAGCATGTGATTGCATATGATATTATTGGATTATGATGGAAATGTCAGTTATGATGAGTGTATTGGTGAAGGGGATGGGTTCACATAACTCACTTGCGAGTGCCCTATGTTTTCATGATTTCCTCTTCACAGTGTGTATTTTATGCTACTTATATATATATGATGTTGGTTACATTGTTTTCAGGTTTGCAGGTACAAGACATCGACTTCACCTGGTTTCATAGGTCTAAGCGTGTTGATCCAATGGTTAAGTTGAATGGGAGATAGTAGCTAGGTAACTTGTGTCAAGTCTACACCCTAGGCATAGTGTGTCATCAGTCATGTGTATTGAGTCATTGATTGCCTGATTTTTATCTTATTTATTTCTAAAGGGATTCTTGGTTTGGAATTAAATATTTAGAATTATTGCATTAAATTATGCTAATGGTTACTTAATTTAAATTATGCATTGTGCATAGAAATTATATTTAAATTTATCAATAAAATTTAATTTAATTAAATTTAATTTAGTTAATTAATTAAATTTAATCCTAAAAGGTTTGAATTTATTTATTAAATAATTAAAATTAATTAATTAAGTTTTATGTTGAGTAAATTAAAAGAAAGCAAATAATGTAATGTATTTTTGAATTTAAGTTTAATTGGGAAATTAGTTTCAAATTTTGGAGTCAATCTATTATTTAAATTTTTTAAATTAAATACAAATTAGATTTGGTTGTTGAAGATATTTTCAATTATGCCAGCATGTGTAAGTTTAATTAATGAGAAGAGTTTGTTGCAAATTCATTCACGGAGAGAATTTTGGAGAGGAAAATTTTCTTCACGTGTGAGAGGATACTCTTGGAAAAAATTACATAGAGGATTGTTTGAAGAATTTTTTTGGTTGTAGATTTACATTGGAGAATTCTTGTGAATTTTGTTGTGGTTGTGGAATTTTTTCTTGATTGGAATCACTATACTATTGAAGAGAAGTTGTCGAAGCTTTGGAGGAGGCTCTGTATCAAATTTCCATTTCCTGAAGCTTCTTGACTCAGGTTTTCTTCTATTGTTTTTTTATTGCTCTTTGTTTTCTTTCAAAATTGTAGTGATTAAAGAATTGGTTGTTAAATCTATTTAGGAAAAGAAATTTTTTATTAGAAGAAACAAAATAAATAAATAAATTTAAAGCTTTTGTTGCACCCATGAAATTTCTTCAGGGAAATTATGAAACCTTTGTTAAATTTAGTTTATTTGAGGAAATTGTTAGTTTCTTTATTAAATCAAACTTATGGGTAGAACAACACATTTAGATTTGTTTTAGAAGATTTAATTCACTATAGAAATGAATTTATTTCTAAAACCTCTATAGAAATTGTGGCGGAAAAACCTAGTGGAATTGAAAGCTTCTAGATGTAACCTAGATTTCTCTTAGTTTTTGTGTTCTTTTATTGTCTATGAATTCGAGGAAAATTGATTAAAAGATTTAGTTTTGAACCTCTGTGAATTTTGATTGTTCTCTGGAAAAATTGCATAATTTCACCTATAGGTGAATATTTTCATAAAATTTCCTCAATTTTTTTATTATGTTAAATCTGTTTATATATATATATTATATATATATATATACATATGAATATATATATATATATATAATATATATATATAGTTTTGATTTCTTTTTATAAAATACTAATTTAAATTTTATTTTCGATGTCCATACAGCGTCCTTAATTAAAGGTTTGTTTTAACCAAAAAAATTTGTAAGTGATATTTATCGCCGCCAAACTTTATTCCTGAGTTGGACTCCAACCTATGGTAGGGGAGGCTTGGGAGGTGCTGCCTCCACAACCGCCCCTATGAGGGGACAACTGTGGAGGGAAACCTCTGCAGCCCTCTCCCCAACCTTACAAGCGGTGCGGCCTATTGGAGAGGGTCAGTGGGGTAGCCGCCCCCTCCCCACAATCTATGAGGCCGACATAAGCTTATTTTTCCCACCCTTTTTGTGATTAAACTCGATTTCCATTTTAATGAAAATTTAATTACATTTTGGATTTTGGTTGTTAATATGATATGTGTTGGGTGTGATATATATAATATATATGTTTAAATAGCCTGAAAAAATAAGAAGTAGGTGTATGTCTAGCCACCCTAACCACAATAAAATGATAATATTTGTTTATAGTATTTTAGATATAATTAGAGGACTCATGTCCCAATGTGATGCATATTTTTTTGTAATTTTTTTCCAAGTAAATAATTAATTATGATTTTTTTATTACAACTTTTAAAAAATATAAAAAATCATATGTCTGACCACCGTAAGTTTGTCAAAACTTCATGAAATTGAATTTTATTTTTTGAAATCCTACAGTATGTGAAGCATAGAATGTGACGCATGTTTTGGATTCAAAAAATGTGATATGGTTTGAAAGCTATAGATGTTTTTCAATCAGCCTATCAATTAGGACTTTAGTTGTAATTTAAATAGAAAATGAATAATAATTATTTATTGAATTCAAAGTAAAGCTTAATTTATATTGGTGGAAAGCTGAGAATATCCTTTAAAAACCCTTTTCGTTTCATTAATTTTAGGTAAAAAAAAAGTCGTTAGCCACATGGGCCATCATATCACTTACATATCGCCAGTCTTTGGCCCATCATGATCCCGCACATACCCTTCACACTAAAAAGATAAGTTCTAGCCTCACTCATAGTCACAAGTTCTTGTTTAAGCTTGGAGTGAGTGGGGAGGCCTGAAATGGCAAGGTCATCTATCTTGTCCATACCAGAGGTAGTTGATTCCACATTAGTAAGTATGAGGGCCAAGGGTCGGTAGAGGTCATGAGGAATACCAAATCCTATGAAGATCCGCTGAGGGTAACTCATTATGAGTTGTGCAATGACACTCTGTCTAGGACAAATGTTGGTATTTTTTTATGTGTATGGTTCTCTGAACATACTTGTTCTATTTTATGTTTGGAAGCAATGTGACCTATGTCAATGATGCGTGAGTTGTAATTTTTTAGTTCTTTGGATGGTTGTGTCAGTATGAGTCTGCCTATGGTTAGAGGTTGTAGATATTTGTCCATGTTACATTGTTAGTATTTCCTAGCATGGGAGGTGGGCCTTCGGGTATCACTTGGTTGGGTGGAAGATGCACCATATAGTGTTGGGTCCCCATTTATCTTCGGTGCTTGGTGGCAAGAAATCCAGTTGGACAGCTCGTGGTTCTTTTTTTAAATTCAAGCATTGTTATATTCCTACTTGTATAAATTATTTTACCCCTCCTGTATTTACAATGTGGAATTCTGTAATTGTAACACATTTGTACTATTGTCTCATTTTGGGAATGAAAGATGTAACTATTGTTTATTTTAATGAATTTATATCATGGACGTTTATCTCATTATTGTATGTTGTATTTGTATGTTGTATAAATTCTTATTGCTTAAAGAAATTTAATGCTATAGTTATATGCAAGATTTATGTGTGGGTTTAAGTAATCCCAACCTTGTAGCCTTAGAGGTTGTTGTTAATTAGTAAGTGAATGTGTATGTTAATTACACTTTAAAAAAAATAAAATTGTTCACTTAATTCATTAATTATAGCTTCCCTTAGGGTTACTCGATGGGGCATTACATTCAATCCTAACTAGTACTCCTTTTTGGTGGCCCTGGTTTGGGTGAGACTTCTAGGTCTCCCTCTTGAATTATGGGATGAGGAAGTTTTCAAAGGGATTATGAGTAATTTTGGGTGTTTTCTATCGATTGATCAAGTGATGGAATCTAGGAAGCATCTTGTTTATGCAAGATTATGTGTGAATGTTGAACAAACTACAAACTTTCCCTCTATGGTGAAGATTATCTCTAAGTTTGAGGTATGTGAGAAAGCAGTGGAATTTGAGACAATTCCTTTTTCCTGTTTCCATTTTAAGAAAGTGACTTGTATGTCGAGAGAGATTGTTAATTTTTGGAATCTTAAGATGGTTCAGGGGAATGAGGTGTTTCAGGACTGTAACCACGTGGCCACCTCATTTTATAATATTCGAGTTAAGTTCTCTTGGACCCTATCTAATATTTATGCTCCTAATAGAAAGAGTGCTAGGAAAACATTTTGGGGAAATATTGAGTCCTCCAAATATTCACATCTAATTGTTAACTGGTTGGTTATGGGGGATTTCAATACTCCCTTGCATGATGTTGATAAGTTGGGAGGATTGAAAATTGTGGATGAGAGTAGATATGATATCATGAATCTTATTAATGGCAATGCTCTCCTTGACCTGGATCTTACAGGGGCCTCTTTCACTTGGTCCAACTAGCGTGTGGGTAACACTCTTATCTAGGTTAAGCTTGAACAAGCCCTTGTATCCCCTGATTGGCTTATCTCTTATTCTTGCTCGCTTTTAGCCCTAACTAGGTTGGGATTTGATCACTTTCCTCTGTCTTTATCAGTGAAATTGTTGGGAAGAAGAGATTTTTTTTGTTTTGGTTTCAAAAGATGTGAACCTATCATCTTGATTTAAAAAATCTAGTTTATGATTGGTGGAACATCTAGGTGGATGGCTCAACTATGTATAGAGTGGATAAGAAGCTTGCCAATGTTAAGAATAATGTTAGGAAATGGAATAGGTCTTCATTTGGGCACTTTTTTTGGAAAAAGAGGATGTTAACCGAGATATTTTCACTCTGCAATAATATATCCAAGTGTCTGGTTATGATCAAGCTTTTGCTTTGAGGTTGAATGTCCTTCTTTCTAGGTTGCATAATATTGTTGCTAAGGAGGAGGAATTTTTGAAGCAACGATCTCAGATTATATGGTTACAAAGTCAGGACAAAAATATAAGGTTTTTTCATCTCTCAACTTTTAAACACCAGGTTTCAAATCATATTAATCCCATTAATTATAATAATCAAGTGTTAGATAAGGATGTTGACTTGTAGTGGGTTGCATCTTCTTACTTTTCTAACCTGTTATGTATCGAAGGGGAGCTAGATTTGGATTGTCAAGAGGATATTCTTCAGGATATCCCTCATGTTATCTCTATATATATTAATCGACAGTTGGTGCTGATTCCTTTAGTAGAGGAGATTAGGAGTGTTGTTTTCTCTTTTGAAGGTAATAAGGTGTTGGGGCCTGATGGCTTCCCCATGTTCTTTTTTCAACCTTTTTGGGATATTGTTTCCAAGGATGTTGTGCATGCTACTAAGGAATTTTTTGGTTTTGGTAATTTTTTGAAGGATTTTCAACTCTTACTTTATTGTTCTTGTGCCTAAGAAACCGGGTGCTAATTCCTTTGATGAATTTCACCCAATCAATTTGTGTAATTCAATTTACAAGATATTTTCTAAGGTTTTGGCGATTAGATTGCAAAATTTTCTTACTCTCATCATTTCTCCTCAGCAAAATGGTTTTATTGTGGAAAGGCAAATTTTGGACTCCATTCTTATCTTTCATGAGGATATTCACTCCTTAACTATTAATAAGTGTGTTGGTTTTATCTTAAAGCTTGATTTTCTTAAATCTTATGATAGAGTTGACTGGGGTTTTCTGTCAAAAAAATTGAAAGCTTTTGGTTTTGGGGAAAAAATGACTTGGCTCTAGTTCTCTAGCTTATTTCCACTCTGAGGTTTTATGTTCTTGTCAATGGGTCTCATTTTCCTCTCTTTGATTGCTCAAGGGGGTTGAGACAAGGGAATCCTATATCTCCCTTTATGTTTATTATCATGGTGGAATCCCTGGGTCGCCTCATTTATATATTTATTAACTCGAGTCAGATTTATGGATTGTCTCCTTCTCATAATCTTATTTTCTCCCATCAATAGTTTTTTGATGATTCTCTCATGGTTGGGGAGTCATCTATCAAGGAATCCCAATCTATTAAAATTATTTTGCAAAATATGAGGCTACTTCAAGGTAGAAGGTTAGCTTACCCAAGAGTGTTATTTTCTTCCTTAACACTCCTAACCATAAGCAGATTAAAATTGCTACAATTTTGTAGTGTCAAATTGGTGAGCCTCCTACATCTTACCAAAGTCTTCCCCTATGCTCTAATGTGGTTCCTAATTCCTTTTGGTGGGGACTGATTGAAAATTTCACCACCAAATTGGCTAGTTGTAAGGGTGCATTGTTAAGTCAATATGGGAAAGTGTAACTGATTAACTATAATTTTTAGAACCTTCTAGTTTATGCTCTTAGCCTATTTTATATACCAAGGAAAATTATGGATAATCTGGAGGGAATTTAGAAAAAAATTCTCTGGTTTGGAGTTGAAGACAAGAAAAGGATTCATTTGGTCTTTTGGGATGATGTTTGCCAACCAAAAAAGGTTGGAGGTCTTGGAATTCTTAAAATTAGAGAATTTAATTTTGCTCTTCTTGGTAAACAATTTTGGAACCTTATTTTGGAGAAGAGTGAATGGGCTAAAATTTCTCTAAGTAATTACCTTTGTGGGGTGGATCATATAAGGGATCTATTATTTGGAACTTTTTCCTCTTTGTTTGGTTCTTCTCTATGGAACTATACGGTTAAGGATCGTAGGATTGTTTCCAAAGGTCTCGTTTGGAAGCTTTGAAATGGTAGGAAAATCTTGTTCTAGGATGATTGCTAGCTTGGTAACAAGCCAATCAGAGATGAGCCTTGGGTCCTTCCTTTCATGTATATTTGTGTGTGGAGGTTTGGCAAAATTGTTGCTAGCTATATGGATGGGATTCATTGGAAAATGTTGCATGAGGTTGAATTGGGGTTGGAGGGTCTCTTTAATGCTTTGTCCTCGATTCATATTCCTTCTTATGCCCCCACTAGCAAAATTTTGTGGAGGCCCTCTTCCAATGGTAAATTTTCTATTTCATCAGCCTTTCATATTCAAGTTTCTTTTGTTAGACCTACTCCTTTTTGGTCTTCCTTGTGGTTCTCTAAATTGATTTCCAAGGTTAACATTTTTTTTGGCTTTTATGCCAGAATAAGGGTTTAAGTACTGATAATCTAGTCAAGAGAGATTTTGTGATGCCTAACAGATGCTTTCTTTGTTAAGAGGATGCCAAGAATTCCTTTCACCTCTTAATTGGTCGAAGATTTTCTAGAGAAGTTTCAGCTCATGTTCTCTCTCTTTGGAAACTCAATTGGGTGTTTCCCTCTTTGATTGGGGAAGTGTGGTCTCCATGGGTGGGGCCTACATCAAATCCTTCTCTGATCTTGCTTTGGTATCTTTCTATGCCTCATATTGCTTGGGGCATTTGGCTGGAATGAAATAACATGATTTTTCAGGAGCTTGGATCTCACTTCCATTTATGTGGCTTATAAAATTTGTGTTTCTATCAAACATAATTTTGTTTCAGGGGCTTCCTTTCAGAATGGTCCGAGGATTATGCTCACACTAGTTGATATTTCTATTGTGCATAATTGGAAGTTGGCTTATGAAATAATTTCTTTTCCCTTGACTAAAGGTAAAGCCTCAAGAGAAGATGTTTGGAAGGCTCCCTCGATTGGATGGGTGAAATTTAAATTTTATGGAGCCGCTAAAGGAAACTCAGGACCTACAGGTTATGGTGGAGTGTTAATAAATTCTAATGGTAGGTTCATTTCCATTTTGGTGCTCCCTTTGGGAACCTAGACAAACCACTTTGTGGAAGCGTCTGCAACCTATAATGGCTTGATGATGGCTCAATCTAAAGGCTATATTATGGTGTCTCTTGAGGGAAACTCTTTAAATATTATCAACAATTTGAGGAAATATTCTACCCCCTCATGGACTATTGGATCCCTTATCATGGATGCCATAGAAATTTTAAATTCCTTCGATGAATTTTTTATCTCATATTGTTAGGGAAGGGAATGGCCTAGTTGATGTTTTCACTAAACTTGGTGTTAGTGGTTCTAGGGAGTGGGATGTGGATGACCCCCTCCCCATTAAAGCTCTTGTTTGTTTAAATCATGATTATCAAAATTTCTAAGTTGGATGGTGACCTCATTATGTTCTCGGCTCACATGACTATAATAATGTGGTAGTTAAAATTATTTGGAGTGAAGGTGAGTAATCTTTGTATGGGGTGGAATTATAGGATAATTGTATCTCTATGCTCCCAATCCATTGTCACATAGATTTTGGGAATTTCTTGTATTTTGTTCTGGAGGCTTCTCTTAATCGTTTGCAAGGTTCTCAAGCTCCCAAGGTCTATTGAGATTGTGTCAATGGGTGGTGATAGAAATAGAGTGAAGTCTTTCTCTTTTGATACCCTAAGAAAAAGGTGTGGAAAATATTGCATAAAGGTGGGCTTACACCTTACTTGGAGAAGCTTCATGGAAATAATCAGTAGGCTACAACCTTTTTTTAAAGGTTGGAATAATAGGGCTTTGAAAATGGGTTGCACTGAATTTTGTGTTAATGATCAATTCACTCCTAATATCACAAGTCTCTCCATAGAGGGAAAGAAGGTTTATAGAGACAAGAAGGAATATAAAGTGGCTATGGAGATTTGTTTCAAACAAGATGAGGAACAACAACTTAAGTAGGCCAAGAGTGGATTGTGCCAACGTAGTTCTATCAAATCCCTGTGGAGTGATGATGCAGAGGAATTGATGAGGTACATTACTTTAGAGGGTCAGTTTTCTATTGTCAATGCTTATTATTCCATTATTTTGAATCATTTTTTGCCACAAGAAGAAAATTTCCTTTCCATTTTATCATTTGGCTTCTCTAGAGTATGGTTTGAAGGATCATAAAAGGAAATCTAAGAACCCTATGCTACATGTTAGTATTATTTTGTTGATTTTGGATTATGCTAAAGCTTTTGTGATTCCTAAGCCACCTCCTATGGCCCCTAAGGGTAAGTAATAGAAGTTGGTTGTGGATTATGAGAGTGTTTTAGAAAATGAGATTGTGAGTTTGAAAGGAAAAAGGAAGATTGTGGCTCTAGAGGATGAATCAAAGTTGCATGAAGAGGATGATAATTATGTTTCAGACTCTTAGGCCTCTATGGATGTGATATCATAACCTCTTGCTATGAGGAAGATTGGTAAAGGGGATTCTGCTCTTATCCTGAAGGATTATGAGACCTATAGTGAGGAAGAGGTGGGAAAAAAACTTAGTAAATCTAGACCTCTTGCTCCTACTATCTTGAAAGAGATGATTCATATTGCTGAAAATGTGTCTCCACCACCCCCTATTTTTAGGACTAAGAGGAAGAAGGTTTCCAAGGAGGGCAACAAAAATAAATTGGCTATTAGGTTTGGTAGCCTTATGTAGAAGGAGCATGTTGCTTCTCCTCTAAATATGGGTGATCATTAGAAGGCTATGGGATCTTCGGGTGTGGAATTGGATATGGAAAAGAAAAGGAAGTCAGTGGCTAAGGAATTTGTTAGCTCTCTTTGCAAGATCCAAATTTTGGTGGCTAGAGTAAAAGGTAAGGATGCTTGTGAGAGGCAAGATAAAATTAGTATCTCCCAGGAGGGGGATGTGGAGGATAAGGACGTGTTTAACTTTGATTGGGAGGATTTACTAAATGTTTTGGGAATGGATAAGGAGTTTATCATTTTGTTGTTTAAAATTTTTAAATGGATTTTTCATGAGCTCAATATTACTAATGTTAGGGTTCAGGTGTTGTGAGGAAAGTAGGGGAGTCCTCACAGCCCTTTTTTTAGTCTCAAGTTGATGAGTTGTTTGATTCCCTAAATATTGTTGTTGAGGAGATTCTAAAGATGAAGCAGTTGTTTGAACAAAGAATCTTGTCTTTGAAATATCAAATGGAAAGGGTTAGTGTGAAATCGGATAAGGTCGTGGAAGGAAAAATCCTACTTTGAGTTTTGAGGCTAAGGAAATCTATACTCCTAATGACAAGGCCAAGAATCAAATGGAGGATGCTTCAAGTGAGAAATATTTGTTGGTGAGAGGAAAGTGTTGGAGGAAGCTTTGGCTGACAAGGCTGCGGGTTCACAAAATGTTTTGGTTAATAAGGTAAATGTGGTTGGGCCTAGTGTTAGAACTCACAATAAGACAAAGATGAAGGATGGGATCCCTTCTAAATATATGTTTGAATTCATGGAGACACATCAAAAGACAATTAAGAGACATAGAAGCTATAAGCATTCTGAAGAATATGTAGCTCTACTATTTTAGTCTTTCCTTTTTGGTCATTGTCGTGTTGATGGTTTGTTGTGTTTTGGTTGTTGTTTTCTTTGTTTAGTTATATTTCGCTTTAGTTTTTTTTTTTTGTAAATGTTTTCAGGGCCCCTTCAAAACCTATTTACCTCTAATAAAAATAATGTTAGGTATGCATTAAAATATATATTTAAATGAATTGATAATGGAAATATATTCCCACTCACATGTGTTTATTGGTGCATTCCTAGAAGAGTTCAATATACATAGAGATATATTTTCAAATGTCTAGGTATGTGCAGGATCATCATGGAAAAAATAGGCCCTTAAGTGGCAATAAAAAGACAGAAAATCGGAGTTAGACAACTTGATGTAAAAATTTGAATAAGTTATCTATATTATTTCAAAAAAATGTAAAAATAGAATCTATAGAAAATTGAATTTAGTTTCTAAACTACTAGACCTTTATTTAAAAAAAAAATCTATTTGGTGAAAATTTGAAATTTCAATGTAGTAGTATTTAAATTTCAGGGTAAAAATAAGAAGTAGGTATCTGTCTAACTACCCTAACCACAATAAAATGATAATATTTTTTTATAATATTTTAGATATAAGTAGAGGACTCATGTCCCGATGTGATGCATATTTTTTTATAATGTTTTTCCAAGTAAATAATTAATTATGATTTTTTTATTACAACTTTTAAAACATGTAAAAGCTTGTATGTCTAACCACCTTAACTTGGTTCAAAATTCATGATTATTTTTTTTTTTTTAATCCTATAGTATGCAAAGCATAGAATGTGATGCATGTTTCAGATTCAAAAAATGTGATACCATTTGAAAGTTATAGATTTTTTTCAATCAGCCTATCCATGAGGACTTTATTCATAATTCTAATAGAAAATGAATAATAATTTTTTATTAAATTCAAAGTAAAGCATAATTTATATTGGTGGAAAGCTAAGAATCTCCTCTAAAAGCCCTTTTCGTTTCATCAATTTTGGGGAAAACAAAGGTCGTTAGCCACATGGGCCATCATATGGTTTACATATCGCCACTTTTTGGCCCATCATGATCCTGCACATACCCGTCTTCTCTTTTCTCTTTTGTATGATGATATCTTACAAAGCTAAATGGAACAATATCCAACGTTTAATATTATTTGTTGGTAAAAGTACAAAGATATTTCACACTTTTATAAAGGGAAAAACTAACACTAATCTAACTTTTAAACTTGAATCACTAGAAAGTGGCATATATGTTTTGAATTTTGAAATCATGTAAACTAATAAAATGTGGATTTTTTAGTATATTTTATGTTTGTATTTTTTTGATAAAATTAAAAATTAATTTGAATATATTTTTTAATGAATTAACACTATAATTTAGTTGTTGATAAAATGTTGAAAAATGATGTTACATGAGACGTCAAGCTTTATATAGTAATTTTTTTTCCTTCAAATTTTTTGTGTATATTTATAACTTGAAGCTTTAGGTCATGATTTAAAAAAAAATAAAATTAATAAATATATAATTTTAAATAAATATTTAAATTCACATTTATTAAAATCATAGAAAACTTGGAAGAGGTAACACACCTCTAAATGAGTTTCAAGATTTTACCAGAGAACCTAAACCTTCATAAAACTTTAAACATGAAATTCCAAGACACTTTTTCGTAGGATTTAGATATATCCAACTTAAAATACATAATTTATTTTTCTTTTTCTCGTGGAGTGGAGGGTTTTATGGACCAACATAATAGCATCCATAATTTGTCACCCTGGAACAAAGCCTTTATGAGAAGGATGGATCAATTTGTCTAGAGAGGGTTTAATGTGATTGACTAACAGCTTAGAGAAAATTTTATAGAATATTTTGCAAAGATTCATGGGGTAGAAATATAGTAGTCTATTGGCCCCAAAATTCTTGAGAATGAGAACACATAATGTATTATTGAATTCCTTGAGGATGTTACTAGAAGAGAGGAATTCCATAACAACAGAGGTGACATCCTATCCAATGATATCCTAGAACTTCTGGAAGAAGAAATGTGGGAAACCATTAGGACCAAGTGCCTTAAAAGGGATAAGGGAGAAAACAACCTCTTGGATGTCATCATACAAAGAACATATTTCTATAAGAAAAACATCTTGTAGGGATAAATAAAGGGGGATAACATCAAGGAGGACATCCTCTAGAGAACCAGTTCTGGATGGATTGGGGAGGTTATGAAAGAAAGAAGCACTGACAAAAGAAAAATCTCCCTCAAAATATAGCAAGGAACCATCATCAGAAACCAACTCATAAAAGGTATTCCCCTTCTTGTTCCTAGAAGCCATCATATGAAATAACTTGATATTTTTATCCCTCTCATAGATCCATTGATTCCTAGCCTAACGTTTCCAGTAAGGGGTATGTATAGGATTATGATGGGCCAAAAAGTGGCGATATCTAAGTGATATGATGGCCCATGTGGATGACAACTTTTTTTACCCAAAATTGATAAAATAAAAATGGTTTTTAAAGGAGATTCTCGGCTTTTCATCAATATAAATTATTCTTTACTTTTAATTTAATAAATAATTATTTTTCATTTTCTATTTGAATTATGACTAAAGTCCTTATTGATAAGCTGATTGAAAAAAATCTATAGCTTTCGAACGATATCACATTTCTTGAATCCAAAACATGCATCACATTCTATGCTTCACATACTATAGGATTTAAAAAAAAAGAATTAAATTTCATGAAGTTTTGACCAAGTTAAGGTGGTCAGACATACAATTTTTTATATTTTTTAAAAGTTGTAATAAAAAATTCATAATTAATTATTTACTTGTAAAATAATTACAAAAAAATATGCACCACATTAGGACATCGATCCCCTACTTATATCAGTGGGTTCCTTCAAGTTTTAGCAGATGTGGTTTCGGGACCACTCGTTTCTACCTTTACTTCATCAATGGTGGTTTACCTCCCCCTTTGTTTCTGGATCCAGAATGTACCAATTCTGCAAAAAATTACAATAGATCAAAATAAAGATTAAGGAATGGAATTATACGGTTTTTAAAAACATCTTTGTTCAGAAAGCCCAAGTGGAAACAAAAATTAGGAATCTTAATGAGGAAATCATTGAGAAGGGTATGAATGATCAATCTTACAATCTGCAGAAATAGTTAAAATCTCAATTGGAAGAGCTTCTACATAGGGAAGAGATTTATTGGAAGAAAAAATCTCGAGAGCTGTGGTTACAAGAGGGGGACCGAAACACAAAGTAATTTCATGCTTCAGAAAAAATGAGGAGAGCTTCTAATATTATAACTCAAATTAAGGATTCTTCAGGTAACATTATCTCAGATAGAGATGGTATCCAAAAAGAGGGGGTTCATTTCTTTACCTCTTTATTTGTTGATACTTCTTTGAAAGATGCAAATATGTCCCAAAAAACTCAAGAGGTACTGCAGCATATCCCTCCTTTAGTTACCCATCAAGATAATGTGGAACTTTCCAAGCCATTTTCCATAGAAGAGGTTAAGCAAGTGGTGTTCTCAATGCATCCAGGTAAAGCTCCTGGCCCTGATGGCTTCTCTGCTTTATTTTTTTAGAAATGCTGGTCATTTATAGGGGTTGATATTTGGAGAGTGGTTGAAGAATCTAGGAAACATGGAAATATGTTAAAAAAATTCAATACCACACATATTTCTCTTATTCCAAAATTGGAAAATCTACTTTCTTATTCAGACTTTCGGCCAATTGTTCTTTGCAACACCATATACAAAATTGTTACAAAGGAAATCACAAACAAATTGGTCAAATTGATCCCCAAGATTATTTCATAGCAGCAAGGTGGTTTTGTCCTTGGAAAAGAAACCTCTGAAGGTGCTTTAGTGGCCAAAGAAATCATTCATTCAGTAACTAAACATCAAAAGGAAGCCATGATTGTCAAATTGGATATGATGAAATCGTACCACAATGTAATGTGGGAATTCCTCAACCAAGTCCTCATCAAATTTGGTTTTAGTCCTAGCTGGTGCAAATGGATTCATTCTTGCTTGTCAGGTGCCAAACTTTTAGTTTTAATTAATGGCTGCCCTTCAGGTTTCTTCTCCTCTTTTCAAGGGGTTAGATAGGGAGACCCCCTCTGCCCCTTCTTATTTATCATAATGGCAGAGGCTTTGAGTAGGTTGATTTCAGCTCATCATTCTTCTGGATTATGGCAAGGCATTTCCATTCCGCAGTCACATTTTGTTGTCACTCACATATTATTTGCAGATGACACTTTATTATTTGGGGTGTCATCTATGAAAGAAGTTAAAATTATCAAGATAACTTTGGATTTGTATTGTTTAGTGTTTGGTCAAAAGATAAGTGCCCCTAAATTCAAACTCTTCTTCCTCAATTGTACCCCTCATTTATCAAACAAACTATCAGGTGTATTGGGCTTCAAACAAGATTTTATCCCTTGTAAATATTTGGGTATTCCTCTTTTTGTAGGTTGTAATAAAAGAGGCTTTTGGTCTGATATCATTTATTCAATTTAAAACATAATAGCATCCTAGAAAAATACATGGTTGTCACTGGCTAGTAGGATCTTGCTAATTCGAGCGGTCTTGGCAACAATTCCCAACTATATTATTTATGTTCTTCCTATGCCTAAGTAGGTACTTGCTGATATTGAGTCTATTTTGAATTTTTTTTAATGGAAAGGCAATAAGAACCCACAAAAAAAAATTCACTTACTTGCATGGGATAAAATCCACACTTCTAAATGTTCTAGAGGAGTTGGTATCCAAAATATAAACATGAGAAACAAAGCACTCGAGGCTAAGCTTCTGTGGAAATTATACTCAAACAATAACTCTCTGTGGGCAACCATCATGAAAGCCAAATACTTGGATTCAGATGAACCAGAAAGAATTTTTACTATCTTGGATCCTCCTAAAGGATCTCAAATGTGGAACTTCATGTTATCTTCTAGACAAATTATTCTTACAAATTTATCTTGGCTAATTCATGATGGGAGTAATGCTGGTTTTTGGGACGAATCATGGAATGGATATCCCCCTTTGTCTGATATTTCTGGGTTAGAGGATATCAAAAGGGTTCTCAAACTAAATTGGGGCTCAAAAGTTAAGGATTACTTTATTTTGTCTTCAGAAGGAGGGATTCATAGAGAAATTTAGAAAAATATATTAGGTGGCACAACACCTTTATGTCAAAAACAATTTCTATATTTAGAATTAAACAAGAGAGATTCATTTATTGAATGCATAAGATAAACTCGTCTAGCTGCCTTCAAAATCAGGACATTACTCAGTCAAGCAAGGCTACAAAGTTCTTGATCATTGGGAAGTTTTCTCTCCTTCAAGAAGGTACTCCTTTTGTTGGGCTGGTGAAGGACTACAAAAAGCAGGCACTTTTGCATGGCTTGCCTTTAGAGGTAGAATCTTGACAAGTGAAAGACTAACTTATCTAGAAATCGCTCAACCATTCAATTGTGTACTTTGCAATGAGACTAATGAGACAACAAATCATCTGCTTCTAAACTGTCCTTTTGCTTCTTTATGCTAGAAATGGCTTCAATCAAAATTAAATTGGGCAGCACCTCTCCATCTTGAAATCAAATCAGTCTTTGACTCTTGGCCTTCTTTGTATTTAGATTCTTTTTTCTCATGTATTTGGTCTATTGCCCCTGTCATTCTAATATGGAACATTTGGTGGGAAAGGAATAAGAGAATTTTTTGAAAGGAAAGAAATGAATTCAAAGCAGTTCTCTTAAATATTGAATCTTCAATTTCAAAGGTAGTCATGGCACAGGTATCAAAGCACAAGAGATTGAATTCAACTTTCTCTTCATGGGATAGTGCTTTATTGGCATAATGTAAATCCTTGTCTCTCCCATTCAAAGGTAGCCTACTAGTAAACTCTTGCAAGCCAATAAACAGGAAATAAATTAGGTGGAAAGCTTCGGACGTGAACTTTTGCAAGCTTAATTTTGACGGTGCATCAAAAGGAAACCCAGGGATCTCTGGGATTGGGTATGTCATTAGGAATCATCATGGATCACTTATTAAAGGTGGGATGGCTAGAATTGAAAACAACACTAATAATGTGGTAGAAGCTCAGGCCCTACTTATGGTGTTAGGCTTGCAATGTCCTTAGATTTGAAAAAAATAATCATAGAAGGGGATTCTATAAACACGATTTTGGCTTTTAGAAATCCAAAAGATAGGAATTGGAAAATTCATTACATATTGCAAGAAGTTAAATCTATTCTCTCACAAACATAGGAGTTTTCAATAATACATTATTATAGAGAAGCAAACTTTGTTGCAGGTCACTTGGCCAATCAAGGTTGCACTCTGCATCAAGGAGAAAAAACTCTCTCAAACCATGTATTCCAACTTTATCCTAAACTTCACGCAAAAGTTTTGAGAGACACAAAATCATCCAAAAGAAGATAGTTTATTTTGTGCTTTCTTCCTAATATTTTTTCTCTTCTTTGTGCAGCTTGATTCACTCTCAACTTAGCTCTACTTGGAAAATGAATTATTGGCAGCCATTCTCCAATCACAAATTAAATGATCTTCATTTAATTTGGCAATTCATCAAGTGTCTATACAAGTTTTTTAGCAGTTGTTTGGGTTGGCAATTCTTTCTTACTTGCACTCGACATCCGTTTTACTTTGCTCGATGGTGGTACGGGCTCTCAGAGAAGTGCTTGGAGAAATTTGTTTGCTAGTAAAAATGGTTACTTGGGAAGAGTTGAATGCACAATCAGCATGCAACAAATTTTTTGTTGGCAAATAGTGGATAGGTAGGTTGAGGAAGTTGGAGAAGATATGGTGGCAAGATCACAATAAACCTCATGTTTCAATGGTTTGATAGGTTTTGAGTCCTGCTCCCTTATGTGGATCATTTTTTGAACTTCTTTCTGTTTGAGGGAAAACATTCCCCTCAATTCGATCATTTTTCTTTACAATTATTGTATTTATCCCCTCTTTTCATCAATTTATATATTATAGGCTTCAGCCTTTTGCCTCAAAAAAAAAGAAAAGAAAAAATCCCCTACTTATATCTAAAATCTTATAAAAAAATATTATCATTTGATTGTGGTTAGGGTGGTCAGATAGACACCTACTTCTTATTGTTTCCCTAAAATTTAAGTACTATTGCATTGAAATTTCAAATTTTCACCAAATAGATTTTTTTTTTTTTAAATAAACCTAGTAGTTTAGAAACTACATTCAATTTGCTACAAGTTCTATTCTTACATATTTTTCAAATAATATAGATAACTTATTCAAATTTTTATGTCAAGTTTCCTAACTCTAATTTTTTCTTTTATTGCCATTTAAGGGCCTATTTTTTCCATTATGATCCTACACATACCCTAACCCTCTTCCTTATCAATAATGTTATGGTGATCAGTTAAAAATATATTTTCCTTATTGGCCAATTCCACCTAGGCACCCACTTCCATATCCATTTGGACCTATCTAAGCTGATCTTTAAGAGATTGTTTTGGTAGAAAATATTACCAAAGCAACTCCTACTCCATTATTTTAGATTGAATTTGAGAGCTTTAAGTTTGAAAGGTAGATTAAACATAGCAGAAAGAAGGTCTCTAAACTGTGGATGATATAACCACATTAGCTCAAACTGAAAGGGTTGCTTAGCCTTAGGAGAAGGTGTATTCCATCAAAGAAGAAATAGGGTATGATCAAATCCAATCATTAGAAGAGAAAACAAAAGAGAGGGAGGACATATCATAGTTTCGGGACACCATAGAGTTTTCAAGCCTTACTTGAATAATATTATCTCTAACCAATTTATTTTATGGAGTTACATGACACTAATTTTTTATAGAAATATGTTATTTTTATTCTAATTACACTTTCTTGTTTTCTATTCTACAAAATCTAATACCTAATGGCTTAATAATTTCTTCATGGGTATTAAAATCCTTGATCTTATAGTCCTTGGGGACTCAAATTTCTTCCTTATCCTTGCATCTTCATACAACTTGCATGAGGTTTAGCTTAATATTAGTTGTAGGTTGAGCTCTACCAATTTTTTGATACTCAATACTACCTTGTGTAAGTTGAATGCATGCATTCTAACCTCATCCTCTATATTATCTTATCCTTACAAATCCATTGAATCTATTCTAAAAGAATAATGTACAAGATCATGTAGGGTCCTTCTACAAAAACCTCTCTCAATTTTTCATATCTCAAAGTCCTTTGGCCATAGTGAAAGTTTTGCTACTACCCCAAAAATTGTTAGATGCATGTAGTATCAAGTTTTAAGGTGGAATAATTTTCATTTTTTTCATCGTGTGACTAAATCAATAGTTCCAAAACATTCGAGTGGGTAGGTTTATGCTAGGAAGGTCTTTTTTTTTCACCACAACATGCTAGAATGTTTGAGGATACATTGTAGCAGTGATTTCTCTTGAGATACCAAAGTGTGAAAAAAGTGGAAAGCCTTCATGAGCTCATTCTTGGAAATTGTGGCACTTAAAAAATGTTTTTTTCTAAATGTACAAGATCACATAGGGTCCCTCTACAATAAATTCTCTCAATTTTCCATATCTCCAAGTTGTTTGGCCATGGTAAAAGTTTTTCTGATGCCCCAAAAATCATTAGATTCATGTGGTGTAAATTTGCAAGGTACTAGGATAATTTTTGTTATGTTCGTCATGCAACCAAACTGACAATTCCAACTGAACCAAAAATCTTTGTAGGATAGGTCTCTTGCACTTCTAGGGTTTTGCACCCAAAAGGAGAGAAATTTCCCACAAAATCTTGGTGGTTCATTCAAGACTAATGCTAATATTATTGAAGTATGTCTAAATAGATTTCCCTAGATGAAAATAACTAATAAAAGAGATGAATTATTAATGCAAAAATAATGGAATGCAAGACGTTTGATAACACAATGTGATATGCAAAATGACCTAACAATGCAAAAAAACAATAACAAAAATGAAAGGGACTGGAGAGGTGCACCTATAAATTGAAATTTAATGTAGAGAGGTTTTGTAATCCTTCATAATTTTTTATTGAAGAAAATTGGGACAATTATGCCATGTTGGGTGACTTAGTCTTATTTTAGTAAGATTTTGTTGGAACAAGTTTCAAGAAACTGGGTATAGAGAACTACAAAAACCAGTTTTCAGGCCTGACAGTGCAATAAATTTTCCATTGATGGTGAATTATTCCACTTCTAGCTTTCAGGAATCTCAAAGATGCAATCTATAGCTTTCAGTTTGTAGTTCATCTCCTGACAAGAATCTAGATCCAAATATGCAAACTTTGACTTGTTGGTGATCTCTAAGCTTCTTTAGGGATTTTTTGACTTTGAATGACTTTGAAAAATTGTTGGCACATTTTAACACCTTTCTCTTTGAAAAAATCTGCATATATAAATTGTAAAACACACATGCAAAAAGGGAAGAAGGGTTAAGGGTTAGAGAATAGAGGTTTACCTAAGTCAAACCCGAGTTTGGTAGTTAAACCCTTGAAAATGAAATGAAATGGAAAGAGAATGATGAATGAACAACATACAATGCTACAAATCACCAAACCCTTGATGTAGAAATATGAAGTTATGCAAAGTTAGATGCTCCATTGTATGAATGCTTGATAATGCCTAAGATGATTGATAATTTATTGAATGCTTGGATTCTTGAAGAATGAATTGTTGGGGGGTGAAAATGAGAGGAAAACCCTATATTTATAAACAATTATGCAATAATTCCCAAAAATATCTCATCATAGGTTGACCTCAAGGTCTATAGAATAATATCCCACTAGAATTTTAAAATAATTTTGATTTTTAAGCCAAATGGGACTAAGTCGCCCCAAGTGGCGACTTGGTCCCACCAAGGAAATTTCAATAGGTGTCGAGAATGAAAGTGTATTTAATGATGGTTAATGGGATTATTCTCTAAAAAACACTTAAGTAAGGCCTGTAAGTGCATAATGGGGCCATTTAAACATAAGAAAGGGTCAAATTATTGATGAAAAGCCTATAAAAGTGTGAGAGTTTATTAAAAATCATTACAACACTTTGAATAAGGCTTGGTCAGTGATAAAAAGAGGTTATTTAGGTGAAATATATTAGAAAAGTCCTAATTTTTTTTGAAAGTGTGTTACAACACTTCACAATACCTTTATAAGACATCATAAGATTTTTATTGATTTACAAGAGTTCAAGACCTAATGTGAACATGTTGGCCACATTAAAACAATAAATCTAGGTAAAATCAGACCAAAATCCATAAGAAAGACCCAAATGAGTGTAAAAATGTCCAAGGATAATTTTTTTTGTAACATACAAACAAATATGAGTGGGTAGGTTTAAGCTATGCAAGGTCCTATTTTTCACCCCAACATGTGAGATCGTTGCGTGCTACTTTGTATCACCGACTTCTTATGATCTCTAAGTGCAAAAAAGTAGCAAAATTTGATCATATCTTTCTTAGAAACTAGGGCACTTACAATAATTCTTTCTAAATGTACAAGGTCGTGTAGGTTCCCTATATAATAACCTCTCTCAATTTTTTATATCTCAAATCCATTTGCCTATGGTGACAAGTTTTCATTTGATGGAAAAAGTGTCAAAATGCATTGAAGAGAAAGTTGTATGGTTGTGTTATTTTCATTCTCTTAGTGATGCAACCAAACCAAAAATTTCAAAAAGTTTAGGTGGGTAGGTTTATTCTAGGAAAGGTCCTTTTTCACACCCCAACATGCTCAAACATTCTAGGCTACATTGTAGCGGTGATTTATGTTAAACAGACCAAAGTGTGAAAAAGTGGAAAACTTTGATGAGTTATTTATCAGAAACCATGACACTTAGAAATGTTTTTTATAAAGTTATATGACACATAAGGTCCCTTTGTACAATAATGTCTCAAAGTTATTCATATCTCCAATTCGTTTTGTTGTGGTGAATTTTTTTCTGTTGCACCAAAAATTGTCAAATGCATGTAGTGTAAAGTTGCAATGTAGGCTTATTTTTGTTTTGTTCATCATGTGGCCAAACTGAAAATTCCAATAGGTCTGGTTGGGAAATTTTATGCTATTCAAGGTCCTATTTCATACCCCAACATGTTGAATCATTGCAGGCTACATTGTACCAATGACTTCTTAAAAGCTCTAAGTGTGAAATAGTGGAAAAATTTTATGAGCTATTTCTTATAGACCATGGAACTTAGAACCATTATATATAAAATTATAGGTTCATGTAGGGTCCCTCTATAATAACCTCTATCATTTTTTCATATCTCCAATCCATTTTCCTACAGTGACAAATTTTCAGTTGATGGAAAAAGCGTAAAATGCATTGAAGAGAAAGTTTCATGGTGGATTTTTTTTTGTTTTGTTCATAATGTGACCAAAATTTTAGTTTCAACACATTTTGTTGACTAGGTTTATGCTAGGAAAGGTCCTATTTTGTACCCCAACATTCTAAAAAAAATTGGGCTACATTATAGCAGCGATTTCTCTTAAGAGACCAAAGTGCAAAGAAAGTGGAAAAATTTGATGAGCTCTTTCTCATAAATTTGGAACTTAGAAATTATTTCTTGAAGTTAAAAAATCATATAGGGTCTATCTACAATAACCTCTCTTAGTTTTTCATATTTCCAAGAAATTTGGTTGTGGTGAATGTTTTTTCGCTACCCTAGAAGCTGTTAGATGCATGTAGTGTAAAGTTTCCAGGTAGGCTAATTTTTGTTTTGTTCTTCATGGAACCAAATAATTAGCACCAAAACATAAAAACTGGATAATATATGCTATTAATGATCCTATTTTACACCAACTCTCCCAAACATTCAAAACTACACTATGCTAATGTTTTCTCTTAATATCCCTAAGTACAAAAAAATGTCAAACTTTGACACATTGTTTGTTGTATTCGGTGGAACATAAAAATGTTTTATTTGAACCTATAGGTGCATTTGAGGTTCCTCTACAACAAGCTCTCTCATATTTTGAATACTTGAAACCATTGTTTTTTTGTGAAATTTTTTCTGATGCCCCAAAAATTGTCAGATGCATGCAATGTTAAGTTGCAGGGTAGCCTAATTTTTGTTATGTGTTTCATTGGGCCGAACCGTGAAACCCAAAAAATACAAATGGGAACCTCTACATTATTCATGGTCCTTTTTTTCATCCCAACTCTCCCAAAGTTTTGGAGCTACACCATTTCAATACTTTCTCAATGAGTGAAGATGGCACAAGGGTATGATATGAGTACATGAGATGTCTATGGGCATGGGTAATAGTTTAATTGAGCCATTATTTCAATAATTATTAGTGTTTTACAATTGATAGGTGATGTTAGGAAGAGATATGAGGGAAGCGATTAAAATTTTATTAGACAAAAGGCATAGATTAATAAGGGTGGTGATTAAAATGGTATGTAGAATAAAGATAAACACATAGAAATTTTGATATTTGTGCATAACATAGATATAATATAATTTTTTTGTGTTATGGATTGAGATTATTGAGCCATAACATACTTGCATTATATTTCTAAGAATAAATTACATTATGCTTAATCACCTTTAAAATTCTTAGTGGCCACTTCTTTCTGGCATTTCTATGCACATATCAAGTTGGAGTGTTGCATGATATACCAACATAAAAAGGTGGTCTTAGATATTTATTAAACCGAAAATAATTGTTATAAGTTTTAGAGTTCAATATATCATCCTTAAAAATTATAGTTTGTATAATAGTAGACACATGCTCACAACTCTTATCACTAACAAATGGACCAGATGCTATCAATACATGAAAGGAAATAATTCCCAAATATTATGGCCCACCGTTTGCCTCAAATAGGATATAGAAATTCATATGTACTCCACTACCATGTAATATACTCTAGGGAACACAATTATAGTTTATTACTTGATGCAATATATGTAAAATGTAAGAGTGAAGTGATTTACACATGCAAAAACTATGCACCAATCCTACCAAATTTAAGAATTTTAATCTATAGAAAAATATACGAATATTATAAGTTATCATTAACCAAAGTCAATATTAATTTAATAATCTTCTTGGTAATAATTTATTAAACAAGCTAGCAAGTTTAATGGCCTTAATTGCAAGACTCTTTAGATAATTAAATCTCTAATCAATAATGTTTCATAAGTTTTTCATGGATGTTAGATATAGAACTCTAAGAAAGCTATATATATTAGACTTCATTATTTTGTGTTGGTTATCATTTTATTTTTTCACATCCTATAACTAAATTTACAAAAACTATTGGCCTTCTTAAAGAAGTGCAAAGTTATTTTTGAAGAAGCAATAATTAGAGAATGGAAAATCATGCTTCATGCATTATAGATTTTCAAAGGTGTAAATATACTCCAAGAATTGATTAAAATCATGCCATATATAACAAATCCTCAAAAAATATCTTAGAAATCACATGCAGCCTATGATCAAAACAATGATCAATAAATATTCAAGAAATTTGTAGAAAGCTAAGGGAACCTATGAAAACTTGAATGTAATTAAAGCCATCAGTAATTATTTAATCATTAGATGAATAATTGGTGAATATTCAAGAATAAAAATAAAGAACAAGATGTAAACCACACCCATGTCTACAACATTCAATAATATGATTTACACAATACACATGATAAAATAATTCAAGAATAACTATCAAAAATACGATTTACTTAATCCTCATGTTGACAACAATCAAGATAAAACTATATAATTTGATAATAGTGGTAAAATAAGATTTTCCTTAATAAAAAATCCATAAGGCCATACAACATTATATGTCGATAAAAGTATATAAAATATCCAATAAAGTCATATAGGATTACAAAAAATCCATATGGACATAAAATGCCACATATCTATAGTAGAAAATATATGTTAAAAATTCCAAATAACTATAGAACAAATGACCCTAATACATAGTCATTTCCCACTAGGGGAAGAAAATAGATCATGCACTGCCTTCATCTATTTGTTGGATGGAGTTTCCATTGATGTTATTTTATTTTGAATGCACTCACCCGTCCTCCTCTCTTCACTCATCTAGAGATTCAACTGATATAATAATAAGTATAAATGTTAATATATGGAAATTAAATTGTGGAATGACATCTAATATAATAATCACTTAGTTCAAACAAATAATTATCATGATCATCCACAACAACAACATATCAAAAATCTAGAGTGACAAGCACCTATAGTAAGCATCAAGATAGAAATTAAACTACATACAAGTATCATTAAAATTTTCAATAATAGACCATAAAGAGAAAATATAATGTCAAATTTACTAATCTATTGCATACCTCTATCAAAGGATCAAAACTTGCTGCTACCATAGCAACTCCATGTTCCATCATGCTAAAAATATTGCTAGGGTTGTTTTACATCATCATCTAAAAATTAAACAACAAATATGATTATTTTTCTCTTTCATTTGTTTATTTTTTTAATTATAATACAAATTAGATGGAAATTAAAAAATTTGGAATCAAATAATTGAGGAGAAAATATCTCCAAAAAAAAAGTGATAATTTTCTTGAAAGTAGAATTCAAATTCAATATATCACTTCATATGCAACATGGAAAAAATGGGGTCTCAAAGAGAAAAAAACTCAATGCAGCTAGGTAAATGTGGTGCCATAAACAACTGGAATCCAATGCTTGGGATTGGGTTTCAAATTCTATATAAAACCTAAAATCAAAGTAAAATCATAGGTGTGAAATTTTAAATTTTATGGATGTTTACTTTGAAACATGTGTCTATTCAAAAATATAATGCATACATGTTATAAAAAGGATCAAGTACACATTTAGATATAGGTACCCATTTATTTTTAGAATATGTAAACATTTATAAATGAATCCCATTTCTATTATAGTGTTTGTTCCTAAACACATACATTTTTTTAATGGGTACTTGTTTAGGAATGGATGCCCAAACCTAAATGGGTACACATTTTTTTATAAAATTTGTACACGTTCCTAATGTATTTTTTTGTGCCTATGATACTTCCATAGAAAGTGGACTAATAATCTCACACTTACCATCCCATATGTAGGAGTTGAGAAAATACAACTTCAAAAACCCAGAAGATCACCTGCATGCAAATAACCTGTCACAAAAGAAGAGATGGAGACAAACAAGCAAGGGTTCTTTGAAAACTGAAAATGTATATATTAGAGAGAATGAGAGAATGAATTGATATGAAATACAATGGGATTGATCCTTATAAAAGGATATTGAGAAACCCTAAAGAAACCCTAATAGGAAAAACCCTAATAGAAGCCCTAAAAGGAAAACATTTAATAATTAATATAATTATTAAATGTCACTTTATGCAAACTAATGTGAAATATTAAGAAGGGAATAAAGGTAAATTAATCAACATAATTAAGTTAAAACCTTTACTCTAACACCCCCCCTTAAAATGAGCAACAGTGCACCTACAAAAAAATGCAAGAAAGTAAAGGTAACTACAATGCAAGAAGGCAAACATGGGTCCCGACAACTAGGCCAGATCAGGTACCCAAATACAACCAAATCTCTGTAAAAAGGAGAAATAGAGAAAACCTCATGGGAAAAATCTCTACTCCAAAAAGAGATGCAGAAAGCCAAGAAGAACATCACTGAAGCAGAAGAAGCTCCAAACAACTGTTGAAAGATGACTGCTATGGTGCTGAAGAACCTTCGCTGAAGATAAGATGATCAGGAACAAGAAGACAACAATCTACATGATTGCCCCATACAACACTACTTGAATCAGATGGAAAACAAAGGCAAACACCTAGAATGAAGATATAGATGGCACAAGAACCAATAGTCTGAAACACTGATCAACTGAGAATGGAAGATTCCTTCCAAGGCGAAACCAAGGAAGAATTAACACGAACAGTATAATAACCCCCCCATAATGCTAAACTAGAAGAGCTTGATAGATCCACTGAAATGGTGTCCAACACCCTGTAGTGCATGAAGAAGAAGATACAACATCTGAAAGTGTGCCAGAAAGCACCTACAACTGAAAAAGTGGTGTGCAAAACAAAGCACACATGCATGAGGCTGGAATCATATGGATCCATTGTCGTCGTGGAGTGACACTCACCAGACAAAGGTGTGATGGAAAAACAAAGGAAAACTACACAACCCACCATGGCACTTCATAATACAGTGCGAGTACAAAATATGGCACAACCTTATGTGCAAAATCCCCAAAAAAAGCATGTACAATAGTGTGGCACTTTATCTCAGTGCGTTTACATAAAATATATCGCTTACAAATGATGCTCAAAATGTCCAAAGAGGACAAAGCTAGAAATACATGAAGGACAGCCAAAAAACTGACTGTAGAATACACCAATAGAAAAATGAAGTGATGAAACCCACACCACTAGAAAGTTGAGAAAACTAGATTTCTGACGATATCTCGTTTGCCAAAAAATGATATCATATGCCCAAGTTACGGCCTCTAGAAGAAAATAGCTCCAAAGATGAAAAAATCCAGCACTGCATTAAATTTGACGCTCAAAATGCTTTGAAATTGCAGGTATGCCCTGGATCAAAAAAAACAAACGCCAAACCCTTGAAGCTCCAAAAATCCTCAAAAACAAAAACAGGAAGCACCAGGTCTGGAGCTCGATACCATGTAGAAGTTGAGAAAATACAACTTCATAAGAGCTCTAATACCATGTAGGAGTTGAGAAAATACAACTTCACAAACCTCAAAGATCACCTGCATGCAAATAACCTATCACAAAAGAAGAGATGGAGACAAACAAGCAAGGGTTCCCTGAAAAATAAAAATGTATATATCAAAGAGAATGAGAGAATGAATTGATATGAAATACAATGGGATCAATCCTTATAAAAAGGAGATCATGCAAACCCTAAAGAAACCCTAATAGGAAAAACCCTAAAAGAAGCCCCAATAGGAAAACATTTAATAATTAATATAATTATTAAATGTCACTTTATGCAAACTAACATGAAATCTTAAGGGAATAAAGGTAACTTAATCAACATAATTAAGTTAAAACATTTACTCTAACACCATAGGCTAATAGAGGAAAACAAAAGGCACAAAATTGATGCTAGTGTTGAATGAAAAAGACAACTAAGAGGGGGGTGAATTATTTGTATCAACTTAAAACATAAAAAACTATCAACAATAATCAAATCCACAAAAATTCATTAAACCTTTATTTTTTATAGTGATTAATCATGAAATGAAGATAAAAAAAATTGAAACAACAACACAATACACAAGAGAACACCATATTTACGTGGAAAACCCAATAAGGGAAAAATAATAATGAGTATTAGCACATAATATAAGTAATTGCAAAACTGATACAAGGTCTCACTGCCAGAATAGGACACACTATCCAATAGGGCTCACAACCAAAGCCCATTGCTTAGAATGAAAATAAGATAGAAGAGAAATGTTACACAAAGAACACTATCTCAATGCAATAAGGAATCTGGGTATGTGCAGGATCATGATGGGCCAAAAGTGGCGATATGTAAGCCATATGATGGCCCATGTGGCTGACGACTCTTTTTTTACCCATAATTGATGAAATGAAGAGGGTTTTTAGAGGATATTCTCAGCTTTCCACCAATATAAATTATGCTTTACTTTGAATTTAATAAATTATTATTATTCATTTTCTATTAGAATTACGAATAAAGTCCTGATTGATAGGCTGATTGAAAAACATTTATAACTTTCAAATGATATCACCTTTTTTGAATCGGAAACATGCATCACATTCTATGCTTTGCATACTATAGGATTAAAAAAATAAAATTGAATTTCATAAATTTTTGGCCAAGTTAAGGTGGTTAGATAGATGAGCTTTTATATTTTTAAAAAGTTGTAATAAAAAATTCATAATTAATTATTTACTTGGAAAAAAATTATAAAAAAATATGCATCACATCGGGACATGAGTCCTCTACTTATATCTAAAATATTATCATTTTATTGTGGTTAGGGTGCTCAGAGAGACACCTACTTCTTATTTTTACCCTAAAATTTAAATACTACTACATTGAAATTTCAAATTTTCGCCAAATATATATATTTTTTAAATAAAGGTCTAGTAGTTTAGAAACTACATTCAATTTTCTACAGATTTTATTTTTTACATTTTTTTGAAATAATATAGATAACTTATTCAAATTTTTATGTCAAGTTGTCTAACTCTAATTTTTTGTCTTTTTATTGCCACTTAAGGGCCTATTTCTTCGATGATGATCCTGCACACACCCATCCACCACAATTACTCCAACACTTTGGCAGGCTTGTTTGAAAGATTGCAGAAACCTCTAGCTCACTGTCTTCAAAATTCCAACACTTTGAATTTCAAACTAATCTACTCAAATTCACATCTATACTTATGTAATTCACACCACATTCATCACTCACATCTATCTTCTAACAACACCTCTCTTATTTATACGATCCTCAACCTTGAAAACCTTCTCCAAGGTTGACAACACATCCTTTACATTCGTAATTTCAAGTTAGGTCGGCACCCAAACATTCTTGTGATGGATATGGATTAATTCGACCCATATAAATCCTTCGTTAGTACCCAAATTTATCCAACACACCTTAGCATGCTTCCACAAACTTTGAAATGGCTTCACATGTAGTGCTACCACTAGGTCATTCATTACCTATGCTAAACATCATAAAGTTGTCAATTACACACTTCCTACTTGATCAATTCAACTCACAAACCATACAAATATATTTTACATAATCTAGAACAATCCATGAACCACCTGAGATTCAACAAACAATTCTTCCAAACTTGCATCATAAAAATAATTCAACCCAAAACATCTAATTAACCACATACACACATTAATGCATGGAACACATTGTACTACACCAAATCAAGAACAATCTTGAGTTCTAAAAGATATAAACAACATAAGAAAATTCTCAAATCCACACAACCAGAAGCCACACTACAAAGAAATGTAGAACAAATACATTTCTCCTAGATCACAATAATAACATTGAAAACCTAGTTCACATACTGATGAACACATCTCACTCTGCACAATGATCCAAAAACCCAAACTCTAGATATAACAACTAATAAAAATCCTAAAAGACATATAAGATCCACATAGGCATAACATCAACATAGAAGAAATGTGGAGCACATGTCGGAGCATATTTTGAACACTTGCACAATAGTGTTTTCCCTATTTATCAAATTTTCTAAAAAGCACTTGAAAACCAAGTACCAAAGACACCATATCAAAACATTACTTCAATCCAACACATCTCCAAAAAATGCAGCATAAAGATAGCTCCATGTATTCACAAAACTTTCGCAGTATCTCAACTATACATGCACACAATTGCAACAAACAATTTCCCTCTTTTTCACAATTTTCTCAATATCCTTAACATATTCATCATTCGACAACTTTCCTCAAAAACATAGTTGACATCAATTAAAAATCCTCCATACTTGCAACAATCCCCCCCTTTTCATAGATGGCAGCACATGATGTGAAACACCATCAAAGACATAAAAGTTCTGAACACTCTCTCTCATAATTTTCTTTTACTTTCTCTCCCTTGTGTAGATAAACATTTTAACATGATTCTTCCTCCCCCTTTGACATCAATGGAAAAGTATTTTGAGTTTTTCTCCCCTTTTGACACTGAACGAAGATAATTTCTCTGAGTAATCCCCCTTAGGAGAACACCCAACCAAATCAAAAATTCTGCACAATGACAACACATGGAACTACCTACTCCCCCAGAGAGGTCACCACCAACATCAATCCAGATAAGAGATGCATCCATAGATCCACTAAACCAATGCATCTCCATATGCATCTAGTTCAAAGAAGGAGGGGAAATAATTGCCAAATGCTCCCAAAGATACTCAAAAGTATCCTTAGGAAGAGCCTTAGTGAATATGTCATCAATTTGATCCTTGTAGGTACATATTCAAGGTTCACTTCATTCTCCATATTATTCTCTCTCAAAAAGTGACACCTTATTGATATATGATTTATCCTTGAATGCATCACTAAATTATTTGAAATGTTAATTGTACTTGTATTATCATAGAAGATAGAAATAGGCTCATCATTACATTACTCTAATATCCTTCAATGTTTTTCTCATCCACAATACTTGTGTGCAACAAGATGCTACTACAATATACTCAGAATCTACAATGGATAAATAAACTGAATCTTGTTTCTTACTTAACCATGACACCAATCTAGATTGAAGAAATAATGCACCAACACTTATACTTTTCATGTCATCAATACAACCAACCCAATCTGCATTTGTGTATGCACTTAATGTGAAATCAATATCCTTAGATACCACAAGCCATAATCCAGAGTGCCTTTTAAATATTTTAATGTCCTATTCATTGTTGCAATATGTATATTTAGAATCTTGAAATCTAGCCACAAGACAAACTGCATGCATGATATCTGGTCTAGTAGTAGTTAGATATAGCAATCCACCAATCATAGATCTATTTTCTCTTATCAGTCCTAGGTGATTCATCATCCTTTTTCAATTTGCAACTAATCACCATAGGAGTAGATACTAGTTTAGAGTTTTCCATTACAAAATTCTTCAACATATCTTTGACATGCTTTGACTACAAAATGAAAGTACCTTTATCTATTTAATCAATTTATAGCTCAAAGAAGAAATTCATATCCCCAAACATTGAGATCTCAATTTTTTTTTGCATCTCTTAAGAAAATTTCTTACACATAGCTTCATTTCCACCAAAGATAATATCATCCACATATACAACCACTATCAAGATCTTGTCTTCCTCAATTTTGAAGTAAATATTATTATCTGTGGTGCCTTTATTGAATCCTTGCTATATCAAATATTTGTCAAACCTTGCATACCAAGCCTTGTGAGTTTTCTTTAATCCATATAATGCCTTCTTCAATATACACCATATCCAATTGATATGACAACTAAAATCCTCTTGTTTGTTCTATGTAATCCTCTTCTTCCAGTTCACCATTTAACAAAGTAGGCTTCATATCCATCTGGTAAACTTTAAAGTCTTTTTATGCTGAAAATGCCAAAAACATCCCAATTTCTTCCATCCTAGCCACCAAGGAATTTTTTTCTTAGAAATATATTCCTTCCATTTTTGAGTAACCCTTACACATAATCATTTATTTATTTCTTACCACTTCTCCATTCACATTCATTTTTTTTCTAAATACCCACTTAGTTCCAATTATGTTCTTATTTTCTAGTCTAGGAACTAGTTCCCAAGTTTTATTTTTCTCAATCTCCATAAGTTATTCCATTTCTTTCATCCAATTTTCATCTTTGCATGCCTCACTCAATATTTTAGGTTTAATTTTAGAGAGTAAACATATATTTAACTTGAATTCATCAGCTCTACTTCTTCTCAATACTCCTTTCCTCTTGTCTCTAATGATCTATCCTTCAAAATGATTTCTTTTCATATACTTAGGGGTCTTAAGGGTCTTTTCTGGAGCCTCTTCCTCTCTATTTTGTACTTTTGTTTCCTTATCTTTATCTTCTTATTCTTCTTCTCCGCAAGCAGGTTCATTTGACACATATCCATCTATAGTAATTGAATTTTGTAAATCTTCATCAACCTTAACATTTTCACTTTCAACAATATTTCTTAATATTTTATTTTACATCTGTAAGATGTAATTTTAGTAGAATATCCAAGGAAGATACCTTCATCAGACCTTGCATCAAACTTTGCAAAGTTTTCTTCATCTCTTTTGATATAACATTTTCTTCCAAATAATCTAAAGTACTTGATAGTAGGAATCCTTCCATACCACAACTCATAGGGATTCTTTTTGCTATTAGCTTTGTCTTGAACTCTATTAAGTATGTAAACAATAGTATGAATTTTTTCTCTCTAGTAGACTTCTGATAGGCTAGCTTCTTTCATCAAAGTCCTAGCAATTTATTGAAAAGTCATATTTTTCCTTTCAACCACTCTATTTTGTTGAGTTCTAGGGGCAGATAAGTGGCTCTTTATTCCATGAACTTCACAAAACATGTTAATCTCATTAGAGGTGAATTATCCACCTCTTTCAAACCTCAAACATTTGATTTCCAAATCCATTTCTTTTTCAACCATAGCTTTAAATTCTTTGAATCTATCTAAAGCATCAATTTTTTCTCTAAGAAAAGTAACCCATGTCATTGTAGAGTAATCATCAATCAAAAGCATGAAATACATTCCATCTTGAAGAATTCTCACCCTTGTAGGACCTCAAAAATCTATATGTATTAATTCTAGTAGTTCGGTAGTAGATTATTCCTCTCTTTTGAAACCGCTCCTTATCTACTTTCCAAATTGATAATTTTTGCAAATGAAATTGATAGGCTATTTGATTCTTGGTAGGTCTCTTACTAAATGAAATAAATTGATTCTAACTAAATTACCAAAATTCATGTGACACATTCTCTGGTTCCATAACCAACTATCATTAATATAAGTCATAAAGCAATTACCATCAACACCTTTGAGCTGATAGATATTTCCATCTATCCTCTTACTGGAACCAATCACAGTTTCTGACATTTTTTATCTCAAAAATTTCATCCTTAAACACAAGACTATATCCTTTTCTACACATTTATACAACACTCAAAATACTATGCCTAAAGCCTTTAGCATAGTGAACATCTTCAATATTATGCTTGCCATAAAAAATGATTGAACCTATCCACAAATCTTAGCTCTTGAATTATCTTGAATTTAACTAATCCTCCATCATACTTTTCATGTTTAAAAAACTTACTTTTGTGTCTAGTTATGTGATTAGAGCAGCGTATATCAAAACCCAGTAGTTCTTATCCTATTTAACATTAAAATAAAAAACTAAAGTACCTTCAACTTTATCCTTCTCCTCTGAAACACTTTCCTTTACACAAATTTTAGAGTTAGCAAAATTATATTCTTCTTTCAAAGGTAAGAAAAAACATTCATTTTCATCTACATCTCCATAATTAGATTCATCACCAGAAATACCAACATCTTTAAATTTTAATCATCTTTCCTTTGTTCTCCTTACCTTTATTGTTCACAACTTTGTTTGGACATCTTGAAGCATAGTGACCTAAATTTCCACAACTAAAACATTTGAAAGGTAGTTTAACTTTATACTTACCACTGCCCTTTTGCAACCTTCTTACAAATTTAGCTTCCACATCATTAGGATCTTCTCTATCTGAATCTTCAACCTTTTCTGATTTTCGAGCCTCGAAACCAGTCTCTAAATTTGAACCATTTTTCAAACCAAGTTTTCTCATTTCAAAAGAAGTTGGTGTACCAGGAAACTGATCTCTAAAATAAGTATTAAAATTTGCAACTTACTCAGTAACAAATACCTTTTCATTGTAAGAATTAGAAAGAGATCTGAGAAATTTCTTTACCACCCTAGGTTCTTTGACTTGTGCACCAAGAGCTCTCATTGCACTAACCATCTCATCAACTCTCTATATGTAGGTTGTGATTGTTTCATCTTCAGACATTTGTAGTGTCTCAAATTGTGCCTTTAGATTTTTCAACTTTGCTTGTTTAACCTTATCATATCCTCCATAAATTATTTCTACCTTATCCTAAAATTCTTTAGTAGTCTTCAGATTCATAACATTTACTAATTTAGAATTTGAAAGACTATTCAAAAGAATAAATCTTTCCTTAGTATCTACCTCTAGAGTCACTGAAAAAGTAACCCTTCTACTTTTTTTGGCTTGTTTGGGCCCTCCTTGTGAGTTAGGCTTAATTTTTCCTTGATTGAATGTTGTAATGTGGTTGACACATTCACATTAGGTCTTGGGCCCTTGTGAACTAATGGATTCTAATGGAACCTTACTAAAGTATTTTAAAGTGTTGTAACACACTTTCACACTTTTCTAAGGTCTTATCAACCTAATAAAACCCTTTTATCAAAATTAACTTTAATCTTGCCTTATTTGGAGTGTTATAAAGTGTTGTAACAAACTTTCACACTTCTCTAGGCTTTCCATTGATAATTGGGATTTATTATTCTTTAACTAGCCCCATTTTGCATCCACAAGCCTTATTTATTTCATCTTTTTGAGGATAATCCTAAAACCAATCAAAAACCAATCATAATTCAAGTTTTCTAGCTTGTGTGGACTAGATTTAGGGATTTGGGACTCATTCACCACCTTGGGTGAATGATTCCCACCTATATCTTTTGGCCCCGAATCAATTTTCACATATTTCTAAGCACTTTTGATTTTTGGTCCCATACATTATGCTAGATGGGACTCATTTTCCATCTTGGGCAAATGAGTCTCATCTGGCCCAAAATAAAATTTATTTCAAATTTATGGTGGGATTTCATTCTCCTAGATCTAATGTCAGCTTGTAGTGTTGTAATTTTGAGAATTCTTGCATAATTGAGTATAAATACAAGGTTCTTTCACTCATTTTCATCCTAGCAAGTTGAATGAGCATTCAAGGGTAGATTATCAAGAATTTTAAAGCATTATTCAAGCACCAATCATCATGTCAAATATTTCATATGTCATGTTTTTTATTGTGCTAACAATTGTGATGTAGGGTTTATGATTCAAGAAAGTGTTTCAATCAATATCAACATCATTCAAGAAAGGATCAAGAACCACATATATTGTATCCATTTCAAGAATATTTATGGCACTTTATTGTTAGGTTTTGGTGAGTTGCAATATTGTCTTTTGTTCATTCATTATTATCCATCCTTATTTTCTTTCATTTCAAGGTTTAATTACCAACAATGTGTTTGACCAAGGAAAACCTTTATCCACTAACCCAACAACATTTTCCCCTCTCCTTTGTGTGTGATTTGAAGGTCTAGGTTGTATATTTACTAAGGAGAAAGATTGGAGAAAAGTTATCAATCATTAAAAGTTTTTAAAGTTGTCAACAAGCCTTCGAGAGACTTGGAGATCATCTACAAGTCACAAATTGCAGTTTTAGATCCAAAAACCAATTAGGAAGGACTAAGTAGATAGCGAAGAGAAAGATAAAATTTAAAAGTTCTAGAAAATCTTAACTGGATTGATTCGTCACATTTGGAAAATGAGTCCCAGTTCCAGTCATTTTTCAATATTTTTCATCTTCAAATACCCTTTTGTTCAAAACTTGTTTTGACATAGTTTTCTAGAAATCTGGTTGATTTGCCCAACTTGGAAAATGAGTCCTAGTCAAAAATAAAAGTAGAATTTATAGTGTTTCAGATCTCCATCCATCCTTCTCTAGGTTTTTAAGTGCACACATTTTGTTTTGCAGGTTTTTGTGTTGTTTCATTCACTTTAGTAGGTCATTTAGTCTTAGTTTTCATTCAACTAGTGTTTTGCATTTCATCTATAGTTTCATTATCTTTTCCAATTGTAAACTTGGTGATGAAGCCCTTATTATATCATATCCATTTACAAGGACATACCTATTGAAAGATCTCTTTCTCCTTTGCATTGAGATCTCTAGGGTTATCCTTGAGTGGACTCAACTTGGAAGTGGGAATTTTCTCTATCTCCTAAACCATAGGTAGCAAAGCCCCCATTTCCAATGGTTTGATTTTGGTGAACTTGCATTTAGAACACCATAATTCTAATTTGGAGTGCATCTTCATCCTAGATTGGTCTTGCATTAACATTGCATTAGGGTTCGCATTGGTTAATTTTCATTCTAGGGTTTCAAAATTTTCATTAGTGAAAGCTCATTTATCTTGCGTTTTTGTATATAATTTCATTAAAATTCATTCAAAATCTATATTTACATCTCAGATAGAGATCATAAAACATAAAAAGCATAAAATACCATTGAAAACTTCTAATTTTTTTAAAAAATTCCTCACTAGGACTCATTCGCCACCTTGGGAAAATCAGTCCCTTTGCATATTTTGCAATGCATTTTCTGGATTTTACAGTTTAGTTCGAGTTTTTGTTTGTTGTTACTGCATTTCAGTTTCAGTTTCTAGAATTTCTGTTATAATAATTTCATTTTTCTTAGCTTATATTGCATTTGCATTCACCTTGCATTTAGTAACCTTCGCATGAGTATTTTGTGTCCTATTGATAATACTATAGTGAGATGAAGTTCGAGACTCACGACATTCCACAATAGCACAATCATTGTGTATCTTGGGTTGTTTATCTCTTTCAGTCCTAGTATTCACACTAGTATACTAGGTATGGAAAACATCTTTAACAACTCTTTTCCTTCAAGTAGAATGCAAGTTGAAACAAGGAATGATAGTATCCCACAAGGAAACATAATCCAAATTCATGAGGACCTAGCAAAATTACATCAATTGAAAAATGACAATATTTCAACTACTTCTATCCCTACTATAGATAAAATTCATCACATGCTTGAAAGTGGAGATGGGCTTGACCTTGTGAAAAACATAGTTCAAATCTTTGGAAAACATCTCCCCTCAACCACTAGTGCTCCTTTACCAAAAAACAATGTGACAAGCGAAGGATGGCCTCAAATTCATCCTCTCACAACAATAGCCTCAATACCTACCTATACCAACCCTCAAGTCACAACAACAATGCAACAAAATAGTAATTTGATTCCTTTTTTGGGTATTCCTACTAGGATCAAAATTTATATCTCATACCACCTTATTGCCTATAATCATTCCATTCATTTATCCTTCAAACATACACACCACTTCACCTTTGTCACTTCCATCCCATAACTCAAGTAATGACCCTCTCATAAATGAACTTTTCCAAACCATTTGATCTCTTCAAAATTAAGTTTCCACCATCAACCAAAATCAAAAAGGTCCAGATACATATTATATTAGAATTAGTCCATTGTCCTTGGATATATTGTGAACACCAATGCCACAAAGTGTAGAGATTCCTAGATTTGAGAAATACGGAGGAAAGGGAGATCCTTCTAACCATGTTAATGCCTATACTGCATTATGTAATGACTTTTTCCTTGACAAAAAAAATCTTGGCTAATCTTTTTCCTAGTTCATTGAAATATATTGCCTTGGAATGGTTATCCTCTTTACTGAACAACTCAATTAATTAATTCAATTCAATTTTTGATGTATTTGTAAACCATTTCCAAGTGCATATGATAGCTAAGATGACCTTGGCTCGTTTGATGAGATGTAAGAAAAAGGAAGAAGAAAAGATAATTGACTTTATCTCACACTATCAATTGCTTTATTCCCAAATTGATGTCAAGGTCCTCGACCGTCACCTTCAAAATATGTTCATAGAAAATTTTCAAATAAAGATTCAAGACAAGCTAACCATGATGAAATTCCTATCCTTCATGCACTTGTCAACTGCTCTCTGTGATTATCAAAATTTGGTTAGTAGTCAAGATATGAAGTCCACTTCCAGTCGATTTGATAAATTTGAGCCCACAAACCAAAACAATTCCCAAACTTTTAGAAAATAAAATAAAGAGTTCCTTCAAATCAATCCCCCTCAAAAAATAAATCAAAATGTCAATAACCAAGTAGCTTCTATTAGAGCCATGAAACCCTTTAGCTATGGGGACCCAAAAATAAAATTCACTCCCTTACCCAATACCCTTCATAACACAATGTCCCAACTTTTAGAATAACAAATGATTACCTTGCCTCCCGTAAAAACACCTGATCTTAATAATCCTTTACCCACACACTTTAAATTCATATTTCCATTATCACCAACAAAATGGACATGACACAAAACATTGTAAGTGTCTTAAACATCTTGTGCAAGAACTCATTGATTCCAGTCATCTTTTTGTTGGAGGTGGTAGTGATCGAAGAAATAAGTTTGTTGCCCCTCCTAATCAAATTTTTCAAATCTTCACAAACCCCATGCCAAAACATAACATTTCGTTTTTCAAAGCCAGTGAAACTACAAAGAATGATATGATGAATATTGATATGGATGATGATAACAATGATTCTATTCAACATGATGCTTGGATGAAATGGTAGGAGTGATAAATGTCATTCCTTGTAAGGGACAAATTAAGAGTCCTCTTTATATTGATTTCTCCCCTAAGGATATACTTAAACATGCACCCAATGGTCCTCTTTACATATCCGACCATATCTATGATAAGCCAACTAATGGGATACTCATAGATCATGCCTATGGAGAGAATGTGATCTCTCAAGAATTCCTACTTTTGCATGACCTCTATCAAGATATAAATGATAAATTGAAAGCATGGATCAAGAAACACAATGGTTTTGCTTTCCCTACAATGGGATCGATCACTCTTCCTTTGCAAGTAGGACTGAAAATAGTAGATACTTCATTCTCCATCATCTCACAGTCAGACCAATTTCATGTGAAGCTAGGCTACCCATGGCTTTGGTCCATGAAATAAATCCCTTTGGTTGTGTATACATACTTAAAGTTTCTCTTTGACAATGAAATATTCCCCATCCATCATAGTGGATTTAACCCTTTATCCTCCAAAGGAAAATTTTCCTTAGATGCCTTTTGTCCCGATCCTATGGAACCTATAAAACCGAGAGAAGACTTTTTTTCTTGTCCTATCAAAATTTTAAGGCAAAGAAGATAGAAAAATTATCCCTTTGAAACATGTCACCACCCACCACCAAGCCTACCATCCTAGACAAAACCATGCTTGAACCTAAACAAGTCCCAAACAACCAAGACCAACCTAAGACAAAAAATTCACCTACCTCCTACAAACAACCAAGAGATAATGAAAACAACCCCATCACACCTCCTAGAATAAAACAAGTATATAAAGTCTAAGAGAAAGTGGTCAAAAAATCTCTCATGGTTCCTTTTTTCCTCTTACGGAAGACAAGAAACCTATGATGGATCAGCTTACTCCTATACAAATGCAACTTGAGAACAAAACCAAAATAAACAAAGGTGCTAGGGAGTATAGGTGTATATTTTGTGCCCTTGATCATAAGTTACATGAAGAATTCAATAAAGAATATCAAGATCCAAACTTGACTGAAACAATGCATGATGACTTTACCCCTGCTTGAAACAAAATAATCCAATACAAAAACAACAACAAGAGTTGAACTCTTCGATGAAAATTATCCTTCAATCTCCTATTGTGATTAACCTAGAAGATGATGATGAGGTTGCTAAAATCGACGAAGAAGTGCATAGTGAATTGAATATATTATTTTCCTCTTCCATGGTCTTAGATGAAAAATATCCTACAAAGAGTGTTGAACCTAGTACTTTTCCTAGTTTGGCACTTTCTCTTTTCCCTTTGGCTAGTTTCCCACCTTCAGTATAAAATGAACATGATTGGGATGTAGAAAACTTGCTCATAGGTTGAATCGCATATGCCTTACTAGTATTTTGCATTATTTATTTTTTAATTTTCTTTTGTGTGATTGCATGTGCATAATGTGATCGCCCGTGATGTTATGTTTTATGTATCTCTCTCTTTGTAACATTCTTCTCTATGTTGTAAATCTTTTATCTTTATTCCTTTTCATTTTTATTGTGTTTTCCTTTTGGGGATGACGTAAGGCATCGAGACATTCATGTCTCTTCCATGTTGACCCAAAATATTGTCCTTTGCTTTTCCTTATCTTTTTCATTTGTCTTGTGTTTTCCTTTTTGTGATGACACAAGGCATCGAGACATTCATGTCCCTTCCATATTGACCCAAAAGGATTTTTCTTTATTTTCGCTCTCTTTGTGTCATTCTTCCAATTCTATGTGTATTTGGGGAATGATGACAATTTTGAGCTCTCTAGAAACATTGTAGAAAGAACATATTGACCCCAAATCCATATATCCCTTATGTGTTCGGTGTTTTCATTTTGGGGGCAACCCCTCTCTTTTTTCTTTTTCTCTTACATGATGTAGATTTAGTGGGAAACATATGACTTGGCATAGGGATTTCCAAGTTGGCTCTCATGTTCATTTTTTTTAATTTATCATTTTCTACTTTAGAGTAATTTCCCATAGTATGGTGTTTAGCACTTTCTTTAAAGTGGGGGCATAGATTCTCATTATTCTTTTTCATTTTCATGGTTCATGGTGTAGTCTTCTTACTTCATACAATGTGTTTTTCACTTTGTAGATAACATTGGGTGTGATGTCTTTCAGGAGCATGATCTCTCTTAGCATATTGCATTCCTCTTATTGGCTTGATGTGACACACTGCATTCCCTAAGTTGTGAATCTTCTGTTCTTTGATTGGTCCTCTCTTTGAGATATTATGCATAACTTTCTCTAAGATAATGACCTCATGTGAAATAATAAAGAATCCTTTTAACGTTCCTCATTTTTCATTTATAGTTATATGGAAACTTTGCATAACAGAACTTGCATGCCTATAGATCCACCTTGTTTGTTCATGAGCTCCAACCATATAAATGTTTTCTTGTCTCATGAAGCTTGAAAATAATTTTGTGTGATGCTTTATTAAAGTTATGAGGAGGTATAAATTTGGTATGGTTTGAATGGGAAGCCCGATCGAGACATGACTTTCCCCATAGCCACTTGTGTGTGTGTGACTGCATACCAGCTAATTAATAGGTAAAATGGAAAATTTGGGTGACTTCTTATTCTATCTATGTCATTCAAATATGTCCTAAGAACCCTAATAGGATTGACTATCAACTTCTCAAGGTGAGTCAATACGCAACTAGGATGACTTATGAGGGGTTTTTCTATTAGATAAAGAGATTCACCACCAAGAAAATTCTTGGAAAGACAATGTTTGAAAATACATTATGATATGAAAAATACTCAAAGTGAGCAAAATGAAGCTTATTAATACTTAAAATGAAAAACTCCAAGTTAGGGTATGTGTACCTAGGAAACCTGGAGATTCCAAAAGGATTCCCAAAATATAAATAGATTGCTAGAATATGCCTTGGAGGACTCAGACACCTTTACTCCCATCTTAGTCTCGCTAATTTTTTTGGGGGTAGAGACAAAATATTTGGATAACAAAACATAATCTAGAAAAATCACTAAAAGATTCTACTTGGAGGAACAAGATGTACTTGGAGGAGTAAGATGCCTATACTCTTGTCTTATTCTTGATCAAAATTTTTGAAAAGTGTGAATATGGTTGTGAGCTCCCAGATATGCAATAGCTTCTCCTCAGATTGCAGGTTCTGAAATGATCAAATCTAACTTGTAGGTGAGTTTTCATGAAGATGAAAATTTTGAAAATGCAACTTTTTAACTTTGACAACTTTGTACTCCAAGTGATCTTCAATTCTTCAACCTAGATTTGTAAATACAAATTGATAAGATGGAAATAAATATTTTTTGTTAGTGAATGGGGGTTTACCTTGGTCAAACCCCTTGTTGGTAGTTAAAACCTTAAAATAAATAGAAATGATGAAGGAAATGGTGAGTAAACAACATGCAATGCTACAACTCACCAAACCCTTGAAAAGGCTGAAAAATTATGTGTAATGTTTGTAATGGACATGGATCTTGAAATGCTTGATAGATCTTGAAATACTTGCTTGCTTAGATCAAAACCCTACATCACAAATGTTAGCACAACACACATGACGCAAGAACAATCTTTGATATGATGCTTGAAACTTGATGAATTACAATTGAATTCTCTTGTGAAATCAATTATGTTATAGTGAATTCTCTCACAAAAGACTTAGGTTGAAATGAACAAATGAACCTTGTATTTATACTTGGCTATGCTTAATACCTTGAAATCATCTAACACAAGGCTGACATATGAATTCAAAGAATAAAGGAGGTTAAAACCCACCAAGATTTGAAATTAAATCTCAAAAATGACTCAAGGAGGACGAAGATGCCCTAGGTGACATCTTAGTCCCAAGTGATGAATCTTGGGGCACAAACACAAAAAAGGGGCCCAAATAGATGCCTCAAAATTAGGGTCCCAGGATCTCGAGGGGACAAACATGCCCTTAGTGGTGTTTTAGTCCCGACTAGAAATCATGGACATGCCAATCATATTCATTAAGAGATCAAATAAGCATTGGATAATTTCAAGATTAACAGGAAAAATATGTCATTCATAGGGCTTGTGAGCATAAAATAGGATAAATTAAGCCATAAAGAAGGATAAATAAAGCAAGGCAGGCCCAAATAGGTGTGAAAATGCAAGGGTATGCATTTTACTACACTACATTTAGCCCCAACTTTAGTGAGAGGATTAACTTGATTCAAACTCACACTAAAGTAGCCAACCATACACTCAAGAGGGGTTCAAATGTACAAATGTTAGTAAGATAGGATGATAAAAATCAAGAAACCCCCATAATTATGATCCTATGGAAATCCAAAATAGGCACAAAGGAACACACATGTAGATGATATATGAATCCAAAATCAGATCGCAAACATACACCATCAAAGACAAGAAAAAGGAAAAAGGAAAAGGAACTACAAAAGATCAAGCTTTGACTAGTCTTCTAACATAGTTGACCAGTTCTAGGCTTGAAGATGGTTTACAAGTGGAATGCATTGTCCACTATACAAACAAAAGTGCAAGCTCACAAGGGATAGTGGGAACTAGTTGTCCACTAGGTGAGCCCCAAGAGGAACCATATCAAAGCCATATGTCCATGACTTTATAAAGGTACAAAAAATGAATTCTCACATGGGATAGTGAAGCTAGGTGTTCAATAGGTGAGCCCCAAGAGGTCCATATCAATGACATACCCCCATGACTATGACAAGGACAAAAAAATGCAATGTGAAAAGAATGAAAGAAGATGTTCAAAGGGATTTTTCTTAGTTCATGAGAGGTCTTAGTCTTAATGATCATCGTTCCTAATGTCTCTAAGAGAGGACTAGTAAAAGGATAAAAGATTCACCACTTAGGGGATGTAGTGTGTCACACCACCACTAAGGGGAATACAATATGCTGAGATAGCTCATAGTTTTGAAGGACATTACTCCCAATGTCATGACAAAGAGGAAAACACATCGTCTGAAGAAAGAAAATCGTATCAAGGAACATGGAAAAGAAAATGAAAATGAAATAATGCCAATGTATGCCCCCACTTTAAAGAAATTGCTAGCACCATACTGTGAGAAATAACCTTAAAGTAGATAAACATGGAAGAGAAAGCGGAAAAGAGGGTTGCCCCCAAGAAACACATAAGATATCTATCGATTCAAGGTTAGTATCTGTCTTTGGTGCAATAATATTAGAGAGATCAGAATTGTAATCATTCCCCAAATACACACAAAACTAGAAGAATGAGACAAGGAGAGTGAAAACAAATAAAATCCTTTTGGATCAACATGAAAGATACATAGGGTGTCTCAACACCTTGCATCATCCACAAAAGAAAGACACAAAACAAAAGTGAAAAGAAAATTAAAAAAAATTGAGTCAACATGGATGAGACATAGGGTGTCTTGATGCCTTACATCATCCCCAAAAGGAAGACACAAAACAAAAGTGAAAAGAAAGAAAAGCGAAAAGCTTATGACATAGAGAAGAATGAAGGTAAAAATAGAGGAATGCACAAAGAGAGAGAAACACCAAACAAAACATGACAATGGGTCATAATACACACATGAAAGCGAAAGAAAAAGAAAAAGAAAGAGACTAGTATGGTACAGGTGAGTCAAACTAAAGTAGGTTATCCACCTCCCAGTGTCAATATGCATAAGTAGAAGGTAGATAACAAACCAAAGGGACACCAAAAAATGCCTAACTAGGACAAGGCCATTTGATTCTTGTCCCCACTGAGTGCAAGACAAGAATGGTCTGAGATGGGTTATGAGAAGGGTCATGTATTGGTGAGAATTATAAAATTCTACAATGATTACATGACAAAAGGGGTCCTATGTTAATGGAAAATTTCTATGATGTCAAATTGTTGAAGGATTCTTATTACTCTTCAAAATTTGTTTGTAAGGTGCCCAAAAATACTATGATATGTGAAATAATTTGTGTTATCTTTAGGGAAGTTTCTTTGAGTGTGGGGTGAGAGTTTAAGCCAACCCGTGTCTATAAGATTTTTCAATTTTAATTAAATTTTTATTTGGGTGTGTCTGAGCATGTAAGATTCTTTATTGTTGTTAGATTCACCAAATTTTATAGTTTGGGGAGGAGGACCTAAAGAGATCTTTTCATCCTTATCATTATTATGAGTTATTGGTTGTTCCTTAGGAAGAACGACATTCATATCAGGAGGTGAATCAAAGATCATCACATCATCACTACAACTCTTTAGGTATTCTCTAAGTATTTTTGTGTTGTTAGGGGGATCTTGATATCCTAACCCTTTTTTTTTATTAGTTGGAACTATTGGAAAAACAAGGATAAACAACTGAGAGGGGGGGTGAATCAGTTGTTACCAAAATCAAACTTATACAAAATTAACCAACCTTATATCAGAGATCTGATAATTAAAAGTGTAAGCATTAAATAAAAAATACATCAGAGACACATAAACACCAATATTTTATACATCGAAACCCTATTAGGGGAAAAACCACGGTGGATGTTAGTCCACAAGATTATACCCTATTAGAAGTATAATGAAGAATTAAAAGGAATTCACTTGCATTTAGGCACACTTCCTAGAGCACACCACTCAAAGGGAAGGCTCACTGCCTTACATATAGTAATCATATTAAATCCATCTGATAAAGTTGAACTAAGAAATTAGCTTCTACAAAAGCCTGATTACAGTTCCAGTTAGGCACACAAAAACTTCTTCAAACTCTTCCACCCTCTGCTAAAACTCTTACACACTTTTCTCTGAATGATCTGACCTTTATTCACACATGTAAACTTGAGCACTTCATACTAAATGAGGAAAACAATCTCTCTCATATATATATATATATATATATATATCTGTTACACAGATTTACAACCACTATTCAGTCGACCATAAATAAAGAATAAATTACAATTATCGGCCTTGATACATGAATAAATTACAATGTGCACCAACTTAAATCGGTCACAACATAATGAGGACCCAAACAAACACTTCCAAACATGCCAAACAATAAAATATTAATCCTCATGGATCCACAACATGCTAACATCATCATGTCAGCCAAGAACATGAAAACTCAGGCACACATCAGAATAATCTCCAATCACAAACAGTTAAATCAATGCATACATACAAAAAGGATAGAGAATGATATAGAATCATCCATGAAATTCACAGGTACATGCGCAACACATGAAATTACCAAAATTTCATCCACTTGAACTAAAAACACCATTTATTAAAACCGAATAACTGTAGGCACACAAATCTTCATAACTTCCATAAATCTTTATGCGAACCTCTTAAAATTTTGGAAAACATACTAGAAAGCTTTAACAACAAACCCTTTGAAGCACACCTTCATATCTTTAACACACGAAGCTTTCCAATATTTTGATCTTCTTAGCTCCATTAGTTGCCTACACTATATTTTTTACAATTCTCTCAATATCCTTGACATATAAAGCCTTAAGTAGATTCAATGCTAATAGTGTTGACATCAATGAAAACCACATATTAGAAACACAACCAAAAAATCCAAAAATCTCCCCCTTTGGCATTGATGGCAACACATGATGTGAAAAATAATACCATCAACCCAACTAACTCTTCTTCAAAAATCTCCCCCTAAGATTGTGTACTCTTTCCTATTTCCTTCATTGCTCTTCTTTCCCACATTTTTCACATTGTTTCTCTCCCCCTTTGACATCAATGGAAAAGGTACATATGCTTTGAACACAAATTTGAGTCATCTAGCTACTCCCATTGAGTAGCATCCACCACACCATCAATTTAGAATAAGATATGGCTATGAATTCACATATTGATGCAAATACCTACATCTTAGTTCTGATTAGGAGGAGAAATCACCCCTAACTTTCCTCTAAGGTACTCAAAATTATTCTTAGGCAACGTCTGGGTAAAGATATTTACAATTTTCTCTTTGGTAGGTATGTATTCCAATCTTCTTTGTCACTTACTTTGTCTCTCAAGAAGTGAAACTTGATGGATATATTATTTGTCTTTGAATACAAAACTGGATTCTTAGAAATTTTAATGGTACTTTAATCGTCACAAAATATGCCAATGGTTTCTTCATACTCAATTATGACATCTCTCAATATTTACTTCATCCACAATACTTGGGTACAATTGTTTGTAGAAACAATGTACTCTACCTCAATAATAGATAATGAAATTGAGTTCTACTTTTTTCTTAATGAAGATACCAACTTCTTACCTAAGAAGAATGCACCACCACTGGTACTCTTATGGTCATCTACATCTCCTACCCAATCAACATCACTAAAAGAACATAGAGTAAGATCATCATCCTTAGGATACCAAAGATCAAGATCAACTATCCCTTTTAGATATTTGAATATTTTTTTCACAATATTCACATGGGACTCTTTAGGATCAACTTTAAATCTAACAACCATGCACACAACATTCATTATATCTAGCTTAGTCTGAGTCAAATAGAGTAATCCACCAATCATTGACCTGTATCTTGCTTGATTTGTTTTAGGATAATCATCTTTATGTGTAAGTTTGCATCCAGTCACCATAGGTGTACCAAATAGTTTTGAATCTTCCATGCCAAACTTGTTCAGTAACTCTTTCACATACTTAGACTCAGATACAAATATTCCATCATCTAACTGAGTGATTTGCAATCCTAAAAATAATTTCAGGTCTCCTATCATTGACATTTCAAATTCACTTTTAATTTCATCAGAAAACTTCATACACAAATCATCATCACCTTCAAAAAAAATATCATCAAAAAAGACTTCAATGATCAGTTCTTTGCTCTGATCCAGCTTGAAATATTGATTGTTGTTAGTAGTACCTTTATTGAATCCAAGTTTCAACAAGTATTTATCCAATCTAGCATACCAAGCTCTAGGATCTTGATTTAGTCCATAAAGAGATTTCTTCAATCGGCATAACATGTCCTTTTCATTAGTCAACTAAAATCCATCTGGTTATTCAACATAAACTTCTTCTTCTAGTTCACGATTCAGAAATGCCAACTTTACATCCTTTTGATAAAATATGTAATTATTGAAAGTAGCATAAGAATAAATAATCTAACAACTTCAATTCTAGCAACATGAGCAAAATTTTCTACAAATTCTATACCTTCCATCAATGAGTATCCTTTTCAAACCAGTCTTGCTTTGTTTCTGACAACATCATCTTGTTTATTTAGCTTATTCTAGAACATCCACTTGGTTCCGATCATATTTTTGTTTTGAGGTCTAGAAACAAGATCCCATGTATCATTTTTCTATATCTGCAACAATTCTTCTTTCATGGCTTCCATCATCCAATGTTCATCTTTGGATGCTTCACTTATATTTCCAGGTTCAACTTTAGATATTAGAAAATACTCTTCCAAAATTATTCTTCTAGTTTGCAAACCTTTGCTCTTGTCTCCTATGATCTGACTATCAAAATGATTTCCTCTTACATACTTAGGAGTTTTGAAATTTTCTCTTCCCTCTTGTTTTTGTGTTCTTTCTTCTGCACTTCTGCTATTTTTTGCTTCTTGATTCCCAGCAGAAAAATTTGAATTTGATTATGTGCATGAACATCACTTTCATTGTTAGTACCATCATGTTGATCATCTAAATCATAACCACTAGATCTAGGCGATTTACTAATATCTTCATCAACTTTTACATTTACACTTTCAACCATTTTCTTCAACGTTTTATTAAAGCACCAACAAGATTTTCTTTTACTAGAGTATCCTAGGAAGATTCCTTCATTACTTCTAGCATGAAACTTACCTATATCATCATCTCTCTTGATGTAGCATTTTCTTCCATTTTTTTAAAATACTCGACAGTAGGCTTATAACCAAACCATAGCTCAAAAGGTGTCTTACCAGAATTATTGTTGATATTCACCCTATTAATGTTGTACACAATAGTACTTACAACTTCTCTCTAGAATAAATGAGAAACATTTGCTTCCAACATCATAGTTCTAGAAGTGTCTAGAATGGCTTTGTTCTTTCTTTCAACAACTACATTATATTGAGGGGTCCGGGGAGTAGATAGTTGTCTTTGGATTCCATTCTCTTCACAAAAAGAATTGAATTCTTGTGAAGTAAATTCACCACCTCTTTCTAACCTTAGACGTTTGATCCTTTGACCTGTCTCATTCTTTGTCATAGCTTTAAATTTTTTGAACTTTTCTAATGTTTCATGTTTTTCTCTCAAGAAAGCGACCCATATCATTCTATAATAATCGTTAATGAGCAACATAAAATACCTTTCACCTTGTAGGCTTTTGATTCTGGAAGGACCACATAGATCAGTATCTATCAAATCTAGTACTCCATTAGATCTATATTGTTTTCTCCAGAAAGAATTTCTTGTTTTCTTTCCCATCTGACATTCCTTCCACATAGAGTTAGTAGGCTTCACTAACTAAGGCAGATCTCTAACTTCTTGAGTAGAGCTTATCTTGACAATTTTATCAAAGTTCACATGACACAGCCTACTATGCCATAACCAACTTACATCAATTTGAGAAATCAAACAACTTTCACTAGAAACACTCAATTGAAAGATGTTACCCTTTGTCTTTGTTCCTAAAGCAATCATATTTTCTGAACTTCTCATTATTCTGCACTTACCATTCTTGAACTATAGATTGTAACCTTTGTCTAACATCTGTCGAACACTCAAAAATTTATGCTTTAAGCCTTCTACATAAAGAACATCATCAGTATTATGATTACCACCCAAAGAAATGATGCCTCTTCCACGAACCACACCAGAAGTGGTCTCTAAACCTCACAACACCACCATCATAATTTTCAAAGCTTACAAATTTTCTTTTGTCATTAGTCATATGATGTGAGCATCCACTACCAATCACCCACTCATCTTTCTCTTCAACTTTGGCTAAAAGAGCTTTCTCAAAATTCACATTACTAGTAGATTCAATGGACACCTGACCATTTTATTTGATACAAATAAATACTCATTTATCTTCATTTCTAGTTTATTTATCAGATCCTTCATTAGTTACACCTTCTTCAACATAATATCACTTTCTTTGAAATCTAGTTTTCTTAGGTTTATACTTTGAAAATTTTTCAGGACATCTAGATGCAAAATGACCTATCTTACTGCAAGAAAAAAATTTAATAGGTAACTTTCTGCTGTACTTACCATGACCTCTTGATTCTATTTTCACAATCAATGCTTCTAGTTCTTCCAATTCCTTTTCTTCATCTTCAATTCTCTTCATCTCATCTTCATACCTAAATGTTCTATTGAAAATTTCTATTGAATCATATCTTTGGTTGCTTTTCCTAGATATAGTAGCCTTGAAAGTAGATTTAGTTAGGATTAGACTAGCCAAATTCACTCAATTCAAATGCAGAAAGTTTTCCAATCAACATATATTTGGTAATATTTGGCACTGTCCTGAATTCATCAATAGCATGAGCTTTTGTCTTGTAAGAAGGGGACACAGATCTAAGTATCTTAGCCACAATTTCATCATCATCCAAAGTTCCACCAACACATCTAATGTCCATCACTAATTCATTTATCTTTTGCGAGAAGTAAAATATGTTTTCATCTTCACTCATCTTCAAGCTCTCCCATTTACCTTTTAGACTTTGTAGCTTAGCACTTTTCACTAGTGCATCTCCTTCGTACAATGTTTCCAACTTTTTACAAATCTGATATGCAGTCTTCAATCCTAACATATTTTTCATCTCTAAATATGTTAAAGCACTGACCAATGTTTCTACTACCCTGGTATTAATTTTTTCTTGCTTGATTTCATCTTTAGATGAAGGAGTCATTATGAGGAATAGTGTATGTATTTTATGTCATTTGCCAAAAAGGTTCCCCAATGCACTTCAAATGACATTCCATCCTGAATTTCCATAGAGAGTATTTTGTACCATCAAATCTAGGACTATCCTTCTTGAATGATGTCATCTTGGATCACCTCAAGTTGTTAAGCTTCTTTCAAAGGAACTAGCTTTGATACCAGTTGTTGGCAAACCAAGGATAGACAACTGAGAGGGGGGCTGAATCAGTTGTTACCAAAATCAAACTTATACAAAATTAATCAACATTATATCATAGATATGATAACTAACAGTGAAAGCATTAAATCAAAAACACATCAGAGACACATGAACACCAAGATTTTATACGTGGAAACCCTATTAGGGGAAAAACCACGGTGGATGTTATTCCACAAAATTATACCTTGTTAGAATTATAATGAAGAATAAAAAGGAATGAACTTGCATTCAAGAACACTACCTAGAGCACACTGCTCAAAGGGAAGGCTCGCTACCTTACATATAGTAATCAAATTAAATCAATCTGATGAAGTTGAACTAAGAAATTAGCTTCTACAAAATCCTGATTGTAGTTCCAATTAGGCACACAAAAACTTTTTCAAACTCTTCCACCCTTTGCTAAAACTCTTCCACACTCTGCTCTGAATGATTTGACCTTTATTCACACATGTACATCACTTGTACACTTGAGCACTTCACACTAAATGAGGAAAACAAATTCATATATATATATATATATATATATATATATGCTACATAGATTTACAACCACTATTTAGTTGGCCATAGATAAAGAATAAATTAAAACTATCGGCATTGATACATAAATAAATTAAAATGCGCACCAACACAAGTCAGTCACAACATAGTGAGGACCCAAAAAAATACCCCCAAACACGCCAAACAATAAAATATAAATCCTCATGGATCCACAACATGCTAACATCATCATGTTAGCTGAGAACATGAAAAATCGAGCACACATCAAAAAAATCTTTGATCATGAACACTTCAATCAATGTGGATGTACAAAAACGATAGAGCACAATCTAGACTCATCCATGAACATCACAGGTACATTCACAACACATGAAATTATGATAATTTCAGCCACTTCAACCAAGAACACCCTCTACATAAATTGAATAACTGTAGGCACATCGATCTTCATAAATTCACAAATATTTAGGCGAACCTTTGAAACTTTCAGATAACATACTAGAAATATTTAACAACAAACCCTTTGAAGTGGACCTTTAGATCTTCAACACATAGATTTTTCCAACATTCTCACCTTCTTAGCTCCATTGGTTGTCTGTACTATAATTTTAACAATTTTCTCAATATCCTCGACATATACAACCTTAAGTAGATTCAATGCTAATAGTGTTGACATAAATGACAACCACATATCAACAACACAACCACAACATCTAACAAGAAATTGTTCTAAGAGTTGATGAATTTCATGTTCACTTGTTGTGTCGCATCCTTGTTTACTCATGATTGTGAATCCTTTGCCATATGTTTCTTCAAGTTTGATTGAAGTTTTTTTTACCTTGTTATCATAAAATGGTTTAATGTTTTCTTGTCTAGAGGAACTAGATTCACCTATTGTAGGGAACTTAGGTTCAATGTTTTCTTTAGTTTCAGGATGTAAGTAACCAAAAATATCAAGAGGTGGTATTCTAGGGGGATTTGGTTGTTTCATGGATGGATAGAAGGATACATTAGCTTTGAGGTTTTTAAGACAATTGTTTAGGAACTTATTCATGCTATCATCATCTTCTCCAATAATGTTAACATCACTAGGAGGACATGCATTAGGATTTGAGAGATAATGAGTGAGTTTAAGTTCTTTTGGATCATTACCAAAGGCACAATTTGAGACATCTACTAAGGATTTCAAGGACATACACAACTTTTCAAATCACATATCCATGATGTAGAATTAAGAAAATGAAAGAAATTTTAATAACAATAATTCTGGAAACTAAAACAACAAACTGAAAGTAGCCCACAGAAACATAGAACAACAATTTTAAACCCTAAAAACTAGAGAGTCAAAGTCAACATAGACTAAGATGCCGGTAAGGTCATTTTATTCCTCCTAATGATATCCGACAATTCTAGAGGTTGAAACAAGAAGATAATAGCAAGGAGATAATTCTAAGCAAAAAAACCTGAGAGGGACTAAGATTCTAGGAAGGGTGTTTTAGTCCTAGTTGAGTTTTTTCTAAGAAAAACAACAAAGTTTGTCTTAGGTTTCCTATCAAGGGACTTGATGGTTGGAAATAGAGAATGATACAAACAAATGCAAAGAAAATCAATGAATAACAAGAAATTGAACACAAGATTTGAAATGCATTTTTCAATTTTCAATGCAAGAATAATGTTTCTAAACGCAATTAAGAGGATGGACAATGCAATTTTTATTTTTTCAATGAAATGTAATGATGAAATAAAGGAAAAAAACAACCTATATGCAGTTTCACTAATGTAAAGATAGTAAACCCTAAATGAAATTTCACTAATGCGAGATGCAAGAAACCCTAGATGCAAAATGCAATGAATGTAATCTACATCTATGACTCTAAAGGACTCCAAAATAGAAAAGGAATAAGACTCAAAAAAATTTGGGTTCACCAAAATGATTAATAGGTAAAATGGGAAAGTTGGGTGACTTCCTATTCTATCTGTCATTCAAATATGTCCTAAGAACCGTAATAGGATTGACTATCAATGTCTCAAGGTGAGTCAATACATAACTAGGAGGACTTATGAGGGGGTGAAATCTATCAGATAAACGGGTTCACCACCAAGAAAATTCTTGGAAAAGAAAATGTTTGAAAAGACACTATGATATGCAAAACACTGAAAATGAGCAAAATGAAGCGTATTAATATTGAAAATGAACAATTCCAAGTTAGGGTATATGTACCTAGGAAATCTAGATATGCCAAAAGGATTCTAGAAATGCAAATAGAATGCCAAAATATGCCTTGGAGGATTAAGGCACCTTTACTCTCAGCTTAATCTAATTGCTATTTTTGGGGTAGACACAAAATCTTTAGATAACAAAATAGAATCTCAAAACATCACTAAAAGATTCCACCTAGAGAACTAATATGCCTTTAATACTATCTTAGTCTTGATCTAAATTTTTGAAAAGTGTGAATGTGGCCCTAAGCTCCCAAATTTACATTAGCTTCTCCTCAGATCTTAGGTTTTGAAATGACCAGATCTAACCTGTAGGTGAGTTTTTGTAAAGATGACTACTTTGACAATGCAACTTTATAACTTTGAAAAAATTTCACTCCGAGTGATCGTCAAGTCTTCAACATATATCTAAAAATATAAATGGACAAGATGGAAAAGCTTGTTGATTGTTAGTGAATGGGGGTTTTCCTTGGTCAAACCCCTTGTTGGTAATTAAATATTGAAATGAAATAGAAATGATGAAGGAAATGGTGAATGGAAAAAATGTAATGCTACAACTCACCAAACTCTTGCAAAGTCTACAATATTGTTTGTAATGGCTGCAATGGACATGGATCTTAAAATGCTTGATAGATCTTGAAATACTTTCTTGTTTAGGTCAAAACCCTACATCACAAATGTTAGCACAAAAAAACACATGATGCAAGAAAAAGCTTTGATATGATTCTTGAAACTTGATGATGGCTCCAATTTCTTGATGAATTGCTCTTGAATTCTCTTTTGAACTCAATTACACTATAGTGAATTCTCTCACAAAATACATAGGTTGAAATGAATGAGTGAAACTTCTATTTATACTTTTATATGCATAATATCCCGAAATCATATCACACTGGTGCAGGAGCACCTTGAAGGTCTTTTGGTGAGATCTTGTTTTTTTGGCTTGTAAGTGGTTCTAGCCAACCACCAAGGGAATAAGGAATATGATGTAAAGTCCCAAGAGTTTTTTTGATGACTGAATTGGAAATAGGTTTGTTAGGGGCTTGAGGTTTGGGTAAGTCTTAGACACTGTGGGCATTTTGAGCACAGATTGCCTTGGCTACTTGTCCTAAAAGTTGGAACATGGAATAAACAATGCTCTAAGCCCGACCCAAGGGTCCTAGTACATGGGAGAAAGGTATATAAGGTCAGAAAAACCCTAATACCTGGAGAGGAGGATTGTTTTCATGAATTGAGACTTAGAGTGCATTTTTGGTGATTGGAAGAGTATAAGTTTTCATTGAATTTCTGTGTTTGAGCCTTCATCCAGTCAAGAATGGATTGAAAGGACTTATCTGATGCTTTGAGACTTTCATTTGTGAATTTTTTCTGCTTAGTGTAGCATTATTTTAGTCATTTAATTCATCTAGTTAATAGTTTTGTGAGTTTTTGGTGTTCTTGGTCTCACTGCCGGTTCAAGCCAGTTTTGTAAATAATGATCCCCACTTGAATTCCCATGGAAAAGCTACCATGGCCACTTGGAATCAAGTAGGGGACTGTTTTTATACAGTAAATATGGAGTTTGGAGTGTTGGTTTTCAGGGGAGTTGATGAAATTGTCAAGCACTAGGCGAGTGCAAGTGCATTTTGGCTAGTAGCTTGGAGAGGACAACAGCAAGGAGAGTTGCTAAATGGATTGATTTGTGCCAATCAGGAGTATGGGAGTGTAGGCATATGTATTTTAGACAAGTGTGTGCCAGGAGGAGAGCTAAGGAGGTCGTTGAAGCCCTCAAAGAAGGAAAAGGAGCCAAAAACCCTAGAAACCCTTGAAAATAGGGGGTTTGAGGAAAATCATATGTAAGGACACTTATAGGACCTAAGAACTGATAAATCTTGGAGCCTTTATGTTCAATAGAAAGAATCCACAAAAAAATTTAGGGGTTGTTAAGACTGTTTGTGAGAAAAGTTAAGTAAACTGGTTCTAGGAGGCCTAATTGGGGCAAAAAGGCAACAAGGCCTAAAAGCTAAGTTTCTTGAATGCGATGGAGAAATGAAGAAAGAATCCTACACAAAGGATTGGAGTGGAGCAAGATCACCCTAGGAATAGTTGGAAGACCTTTTCCAAGTCCCAAGAAAGGTTTGGGAATGTTGTAGCACAATCGAGCCTATGGAAGCTTAGTGGTGGAATGGAAGTGATGGTGAAGAATTTGAAATTGGTGGAGAGTCTTATGTGATGAGAGGGGTTTAGGAGTGATCCCTAAGTAGGGTAGAGAGGAATACCCTAGGAAGACCAGAGAATAGGTCTTGGGAAGAGAAAGAGTGCTCTTGAGGGATAGGACTCTCCATCAAATTGGTATCAGAGCCATAAAAAAGGCTTGGGAATTGAGAAGTGAATGTCAAAGAGTAGTGAATTCATAGGAGAAAACACCATGGTGACCAATGCAGAATTAGCAAGAGATCTGATAGAGCAACAAGAAATAATAGATGACTTGAAGAAGTTGTGGAAGAAATGAAGCAAAAACTAGAAGTGGTTGCAGAGTCTGCAAGGAAGATGAAAGTGCAGTTAGCAATGGTTAGAGACAAGGGTAAGGACCAAGTTGAGGAAGACATAGAACCTAAACCTAACCCTCCATTAAAAGAGGAACCCTTCCTCAAAGCATTGAAGGCATCAAGTGGCAAGGTACTAGAAGGAATCCCTATTTTCATAGGAAGAATGGATGCAGAGTTAGTTATGGAATGGATAGAGGGAATGAATAATCACTTTGAATGTGATGGAATTAAAGATGCACAAAAGGTGAAGATAGCCAAATCAAGGGTAAGAGGACAAGCATTGACTTGGTGGAAGTTCTTGCAAGAAGAAAGAGAGAAGGAAGACAAGAAGCCAATAGGAAATTGGAAAACAATGGTGTCTAAAGTAAAGGAAAACTATCTACCTGAGGACTATGACATCCAATTGCATAAGAAAAGGAAAAATCTCAGACAAAGGGAGTTAGATGTAGCTACCTACACAGAGGAGTTCCAAAAGTTAAGCCTTAGGTCTAGAGTGCAAGAAATTGAAAGCATTAAGGTTTCTAGGTATCTAAACGGCCTTAGATGGAACATACAAGAAGAGTTGAGTCTCTTTACACTTACTAACCTCCATAACTGCTATCAAATGTCTATTAAAGTGGAAGAGAAATTGAAAAAGAAACAAGAATCTAATACCAGGGGTAAAGGAAGAGGTAGAGATCCTAGAGGTGGACATAGAGGAGGTTTTGGTGGAAGGAGCAATGAGAATAGAGGCCAAGGAGATGCTAAGGTTGGTGAACAATCCCATGAGTCAAATAGTAGAGGGGGATACAGAGGTAAAATATCTAACAATGGTGGAAGAGGCAGATCAGGACGCTCTAGGAGAAGCTCTCATTTTGCTTCCATGAAGTGTTACAACTGTGGACAGTTGGGTCATCCGGCTTATAGGTGTCCTAGCAAGCCATCATCTTCACAAGGTGAGAGGAAGATTAACTATGTTCAAGAAGAGGACTGTTCCAAACATTCAGAGGTGAGTTTAGATTCAGAGAAAGGAGAGAATCTCATGTTGAGAAGGATCTTGATGAAAGCACCTACCGAGGATGAACACAAACAAAGGAGAGCTCTTTTTAGAGTCAAGTGCAAGATACTAGGTAAAGTTTGCAAGGTCATCATTGACTCCAGATCTACTGATAATGTCATATCAGAGGAGGCAGTACAAAATTTGAACCTCATCAAGATTCCCCATGTGTGTCCTTACAAGGTTACTTGGTTGAATAAGGGGCAGAATATATTGGTCAATGAACAAGTATGGGTTGAGTTTGCTATAGGGAAGTACCAAGATAGGATACTATGTGATTTTTTACCAATTGATGCATGCCATTTGTTGCTTGGTAGACCATGGCAATATGACAGGGAGGCAGTACACAATGGCAAGGAGAACAAGTATTCATTCAAGAAGGATGGAGTGACTTATAAAATACAGTCTTTGTTGGAAGAAGGCACGATGGAAAAGGCAGAAACTAGTGTACTTTTGATGAGTGGAAAGGAATTCCTAAGAGACATGAAGGAGGAAGAAGGAGTTGTGTATGCAATTATGTTGAAACCAAAGGAGGAGGAGTCACCTAGTTGGCTACCTATGACAATAGAAGTGAAAAAACTATTGGATCAGTTCAGGGATATTATTTGTGAAGGCACACCATCTACACTACCACCTAAGAGGGCAATCATTCATCAAATAGACTTTGTACTAGGAGCAACATTGCCTAACAAGGCTGCATACAAGATGACACCGAAGCAGAACAAGGAGATAGCAAGGCAAGTTCAATAACTTTTAGACCAAGGGTTTATCAGAAAAAGCATAAGCCCATGTGTTGTTCCAGTGGTGTTGGCACCTAAAAAGGGAGATAAGTGGAGAATGTGTACTGATTCTAGGGCAATAAATAGGATAACCATTAGATATAGGTTTCCTATTCCTAGGATAGAAGACTTAATGGAGTGTTTAGGGGGTGCTAAGTACTATTCCAAAATTGATTTGAAAAGTGGCTATTATCAGATTAGGATGAAAGAGTGAGATGAATGGAAGTCAGCATTTAAAACCAAAAAAGGGTTGTATGAATGGTTAGTAATGCCATTCGGGCTTACAAATGCACCTAGCACTTTTATGAGGGTGATGAATGAGGTCTTGAAGGAATTTATAGGAGTCTTTGTGGTAGTCTAATTAGATGATATCCTCATCTTTATCAAAACAAAAGGAGAACATATGAAGCACCTAGAACTTGTATTGAAGAAACTTCAAGAGGATAAGCTCACCATAAATCTTGAGAAAAGAGTTCATGAAGCAAGAGTAAGTCTACCTAGGATTTGTAGTATCTCAAGGGAACTTGAATATGGACAAGAGTAAAGTGGAAGCCATTCTCAGTTGGCCTACTCCCAAGACAGGGACTGAAGTTAGGAGCTTCCATGGATTAGCACAATTCTATAGGAAGGTTGTTAGAAGTTTTAGTGAAATCTGTGCACCGGTCCTTGACACCATCAAAGGAGGACTAAAAACTAAGTTTGTGTGGACCATAGAAGCCAATGAAGGATTTGAAAGATTGAAGAGGGAGATAGCTACCCAAACAATCCTAGTTTTACCAAGTTTTGACAAACCATTCATAGTGGAATGTGATGCAAGCAACATAACAGTGGGAGCTATCCTAAGCCAAGAAGGCAGGCCAGTGGCATTCTTTAGTGAAAGGTTGAATGAACCAAAGTTTAGGTACTCATCCTATGAATTAGAGCTATATACTTTGGTATAGGCTCTCAAGAAGTGGAGGTACTACCTATTGCCCAAGGAATTTGTGGTATACACCAACAATCAGGCCTTAATCCAAATCAATACTCAAGAGAAGCTTAGTTTGAGGCACATCAAATGGATGGAGTTTTTGTAGTCATACACCTTGCAAGCATAGGACTCCCCATCACACACCAAGACAACATATGAGTTCAAATAATAAAGGAGGTTAAATCCTGCCAAGATTTGAAATTAAATCATGAAAAATGATTCAAGGAGGACTAAGATGCCCTAGGTGGCATCTTAGTCCCAAGTGATGAAACTTGAGGCACAAACAACAAAAAGGTGACCAAAACAGATGCCTAAAAATTATGGTCACAAGACCTTGGGGCGTCAAAGACACCCTTAGTGGCATTTTAGTCCCAACCAAAAATCAAGGACACACCAATCAGAGTCATTAAGAGATCAAATAAGCATTGGAGAATGTCATGAAATTAACCAGAAAAATATGTCATTCATATGGCTTGTGGACATAAAATAGGACCAATTAAGCCATAAAAATAAAGCAAGACGGGTCCAAAAAAGTGTGAAAATGCAAGGGTATAAATTTTCGTACACTACAGCAACCATGAGTGTATGTTTCTCACCCAACGAACAACCAACGAACAACTAGGAGTTTCATTGACATAGAGTGAGTATGCACTTTTTAACAAACAACCTAGATCTGATCCTCATCATGAAGGACAAATGGTTGAACCTTAATTTGTCTCTCTTTTATTTTTATCTTTTCCCTCTTTCATCTTTGATAGTGTATGCTTGTTCTTTTTTGTTGCTCTTTATATCATTCTCACACCTATTCTTTTGTTTCTATGTTGGTTTTCCATGGGATCTTGATCTTGTGGGATTGATCACCCCTCTTGATCATTTTCATCTCATCTTACTAACATTGGTACAATTGGAACCATCTTAATACACATTGGTCTACTTTAGTGTGAGTTTGAAGCAATTTCATCCTCTCACTAAAGTGGGGGCTAAATGGAGTCATTGAATAAGTAATTGTTTTACTTTTTATGGCTTGTTTGGGCCCTCCTTGTGAGGTAGGCTTAATTTTGCATTTATTTAGTGTTGTAATGCGGTTGACACATTCACATTAGGTCTTGGGCCATTGTGAACTAATGGATTCTAATGGCACCTTCCTAAAGGGTTGCGGGGTGTTGTAACACACTTTCATACTTTTCTAAGGCCTTATCAACCTAATAAACCCATTTTTAATCAAAATAAACTTTAATATTTCCTTATTTGGAGTGATATAAAGTTTTGTAACACGCTTTCACACTTTTCTAGGCTTATCATTGACAATTAGGATTTCTAATGCTTTAATTGGTCGCATTTTGCATCCACAAGCCTTATTTATTGCATTTTTTTCAAGGATAATCCCAACACCAATCAACAACCAATCATAATTCAGGTGTTTCTAGCTTGTGTGGCCTAGATTTAGGGATTTGGGACTCATTCACCACCTTGGGTGAATGGGTCCCATTAGGATATTTTGGACTCAAAATGGTTTTCACACATTTCTTAGAACTTTTGATTTTTGGTCCCATACATTATGCTAGATGAGACTCTTTCAGCATCATTGGTGAATGAGTCCCATGATGCCCAAAATCAAATTTAATTCAAATTTCTGGTAGGATTTTATTCTGCTAGATCTGATCTCAATTTATAGTGTTGTAATTTTAAGAATTCTTGCATAATTGAGTATAAATACATGGCTCTTTCACTCATTTTCATCCTAGCAAGTTGAATGAACATCCTAATAGAAAATTAAGTTCACAAGCATTCACAAGAGAATTCAATGGTAGATTATCAAGCATTTTAAAGAAGCATTCAAGCATCAATCATCATGTCAAGGATTTCATATGCCATGCTTTTTATTGTGCTAACAATTGTGATATAGGGTTTATAATTGAAGAAAGTGTTTCAATCAAGATCAACATAATTCAAGAAAAGATCAAGAACCACATCCATTACAACCATTTCAAGCATATTTGCAACACGTTATTGCTATTTTTTGGTGAGTTTCAACATTATATTTTGTTCATTCATCATTCTCCATCCTTATTTTCTTTCATTTCAAGGTTTAATTACCAACAAGGGGTTTGACCAAGGAAAAACCCTATCCACTAATCCAAAAACATTTCCCCCTCTCCTTTGTGTGTGATTTTCAGATCTAGGTTGTATATTTCCTAACAAGAAATATTGGAGAAAAGTTGCAAATCATTAAAAGTTGTCAAAGTTGTCAACAAGCCTTCGAGAGACTTGGAGATCACCTATAGGTCACAAATTCTAGTTTTGGATCCAAAATCCAATCAAGAAGGACTAATTAGAGAAAGAAGAGAAAGACCAGCTTTCAAAGTTATATAAAATCTCAATTGGACTCATTTGCCACTTCTGGAAAATGAGGTGAAGTTCAAATATTTTTTTAGGATTTTGCAGATTCAAATACCCTTTTGTTTGAAACTCGTTTTGACACAATTTTCCAACAATTGGACTGATTCACCCATCTTGGAAAATGAGTCTTAGTCAACAATGAAAATTATATTTTTTAGTGTTTTAGATCTCCATCCAGCCTTGTCTAGGTTTACAGGGGCACACATTTTATTTTGCAGTTTTTTGTGTTGTTTCATTCACTTCCTAGGTCATTTAGTCTTAGTTTGCATTCAACTAGGATTTCAAATTTCATCTAGAATTTCATTATCTTTTCCAAATCTAAACTTGGTTGTGAACCCATCATTAGATCATATTCAACTCCTAGAATAACCCTATTGCAAGATCTCTTTCTCCTTTGCATTGAAATATCTAGGGTTATCCTTGAGTGGAATCATCTTGGAAGTGGGAATTTTCTCTATTTAAAAGGTAGAAAATCCCTTATTTCCAATGGTTCCAACCTCATGTGCCTTGATCTCATTACTTGTGATTGGACCATTCACAAGTGAAACACATTGAGTATTTATTTCCTTTTCAATCTCATACCCATAGGATGCCAGAAATCCTTCCATCTTTGTCTTCTAGGATGCATAGTCTATGACATAAAACTCAGAGCAATCTAACTTGTTTAACATCTCATATCTATCACAAGAAATTAAGCTCTTCTCCAAGGAACCTTTCTTTGATACTAATTGTTGAACACAAAATAAAACTAAGAGGGGTGTGTGAATTAGTTGTATCAACTTAAAACATCAAAAGACCTCAAAAACAATCAAATCCACATGCATTCATTAGACCCTCATTCTATTATAGTTGTTAATCATGAAATGTAAATAAAAAAATATGAAACAAAAATACAGTACATAAGAGAACAACAAATTTACATGGAAAACCTAATGAACCCGATGAACTATAATAGAATGAGGGTCTAATGAATGCACGTGGATTTGATTATTTTTGAGGTTTTTTGATGTTTTAAGTTGATACAACTGATTCACACACCCCTCCAATACGGCTCACAACCAAAGATCACTACTTAGAATGAAAAGAAGATAGAAGAGAAATTTTACACAAGGAAAACTATCTCAATGAAACAAGGAATCCACCACAATTACTCCAACACTTTCATAGCCTTGTTTGAAACATTATGAACCCCTTCAACTCATTTCCTTCAAAATTACAACACTTTGAAGTCTTCATTGCTCTGATTAAATTTACATCTTTACTTCTTTAATTCATACCACATTCATCACTCACATATATCTTGCATTTGTATTGAGATATTCCATTAACACCACTCTTATTTATACAATCCTCAACCTTGAAAACCTTCTCCAAGGTCGGAAACACATCCTTTACATTCACAATTTTAAATTAGGTCAGCACCCAAACATTCCAATGGTGGATAGGAATGAAGGAAACCAATATAAATCCTTAGTTAGGACCCAAATTTTTCCTAACACTCCTTAACACACTTCCAAAAACTTTGAAATGACTTCACATGTAGTGCTAACTCTAGGCTATCCATTAACCATGCTAAACACCATAAAAAAATTAAGTACACACTTCCCACTTGATGAAGGCAACACACAGACTATAAAAATATGTTTTACATGATTTGGAACAATCCAAAAACCACTTGAGATCCAACAAATAATTCTTCCAAACTTGCATCATAGAAATACTTCAACCTAGAACATCCAATTAACCTCATACGCACACTGACGCATGAAACACACACTCTACCAAACCAAATAAAGATTAGGATTGAGTTCTGAAAGATATAAAAAGCATAAGAAAATTTCCAGATTCACACAACTAGAAGCCATATTGTGGAGAAATGTGGAGCAAATACATTTCTCCCAGACCACAATAATCAACACTGAAAATCTAGTTCACATACTGGTGAACACATGCCACTCTGCACAATGATCCATAAACCAAAACTCTAGATATAGCAATGACTAACAACCTTGGAAAACATATTTGATCTATATAGGCATAACATCAATACAAAATAAACATGAAGCACATCCCAGAGCACATTTTGAACACTTACATAACACTATTTTTGATATTTATCAAATTTTCTCAAAATAAATTAGAAACCAAGTACCAAAGACACCATCTTAGCATGTTAATTCACTCCAACTTATTTCCAGACACTGCAACATAAAGATAGCTCTATGTACTCACAACACTTCTTCAATATCTCAACTATACATGCACATAAAGTGCAACAAACTATTTCCCTCTTTTTTATAATTTTCTCAATATCCTAGACATCTTCATCATTCAACAAGGTCATCCTTAAACATATAATTAATATCAATGAAAACACCAACTAGTTGAAATCAATGACAATACCTCCATACTTGCAATAGCTAGGAAGAGAAATCCAACATAATTGACAACTGATAAGAAAAAAAAACCATATGTAAAGCTTGGGAACTTGAAGTAAATGTCCCAAAAACAAAGGGGTTGGTATATCATGAAGTAATTTTGAGGTTCCAAAGGCTAAAGATGCAAATATCAAAATAAATGAAACCAATATGACACCAATAGGATGATAAGACATCACTTGAGAGGCTGGTAATGTCATAAATAACAAGAAAGTGAGCACTTGTAGCAACATCATACCATTCATTCTTGACACTAATGTTATAATTATACCTTATTCACCCCTTCACTAAGTTATGTTCCCAATTTTATTTCCCATGTGATGAGGAAAACTAGAATTTATGCCTATAAGAGAAATCCTTAAGATTATGAAATATAAAGAGAGGGAATAATTGTATTTAAATGCGCTAACTACATTTGATAATATTGTCAAAAATCCCGTCGATACTAGTGTTAATTATGACTTCCAATATGCTCTTGAAATTTTTTTTGGCACATCACTAGTGGGTAGCTAATTGAATGTAAATGTATTTGAAACCTCATTTCTAATAATGGGATAGGTGTACATAACTATATGTTGAATCTAGGGGCTTCAACAAACATGATTCCCTTTGAAGTCATGAATGAATTAGGTTTAAAATTTTCCAAGGCCGCAAGTGTTATGCATTAAATTCAAGGGAAGTTGACATCATTGGAATTGTCAATGAAGTTGAAATTTTATTTTATTTTTGAATGTTGTTATTCTCAATACTTTCCTAACATGCAAAATGCATTCATATAATCAAATTTATATAACATCAAATTAGGAACATCCTCAATTATTTAGAGTACTTTATTAAAAGATTGATGATTATCTTCTGAATTTTATAGGTCTATTACATTATATCAATCTAAGCTATTATTATAGTTACTAGTGCCCATTCATAGTTGTTAGCCACTAATATTTTATAGTTTACTGATTAATTTTAATTTCTTTATTCTAATTTTTAAGTTCCTCAAGCTTAGGTTGCCCTCTAATAGGAGGTGAGCTGGTGGTAGGAGTTTGATGTGATTAGACTAAAGTTGGAATAAATCAACATCCAAATGCTCAAGTTATATGAAGAAACCTAGGTATAAACAATTTTGGGAAATAAAATTCATGTACTAGAGTAGTTCCTTCTAAAAATTGGTATTCTTAGGTTCCTAAATGTTGTTATGTAATATACTTGCAATGGTTGCAATCCATGTACTAAGTACAAATGTTAGTAATAGTGTAAATATAGGTTAATATATGGGCGCTTCTCATGGGAAATAAAATGATATATTTGGATATATAGATTATGGAGTAACTTATATAATAGGTGGAAGCACCACAAGGACCAATTATATGAAGGATATTCTTAAAGATGGTTGGCTGAATGAGGATTCATTTCAAAATAATTGATGACCATGAAACTAAAAGGGTTTTTGAGAAAAGAAAACTAGATCATTTTGGTTCAAAATTGAATTAAGGAAAATCAAGCACTAAGGAGACGTATAGAACCTTACAGGATAAATGAATTAAAGAAAAAAGTAAAAGTTTACAAAATCACATGGAATTATGCTAAAAAGTACGATCATATGGAATAGTGTTTTTTCTAGCACCAAAACTAGCTAACATTATTTTACAACATGATTAATTAATAAAGGTTACCTAAGTGAAAGTTTTTCGAGGATGAAATTAGTGAGGTGTCAATGTTGAAGGTACACTAGAAAACTATTTGACATCCAAAGTGTGTTATGAGACAATCACTTATATAATGTTAAACTATTCACATGCAATAATTAGTTCTTTAATACTGCTTACATACCTATGGATTCAATGACATAAACATGTAAGGGTTTGCAAGAATGAAACACGTATGATCAAAAATCTGACTCTAAATTTTCATCATATTCATTTTACTAATTTAGTTATCATTACATTTTAAAATAAAATTTAATAAATAAAATTAAATGAACTTGCTGAATTTTACCTGAATATTAATGTTAAATTTTTCATTCAATAGGGCATCTATCATAACCATCTACTATGTAGCTAATGTATCCCATGTAGCTGCATCCTGAGCACTCTCACCATCATACATGCAAAAAATGCCAGAAGAGTGGGAAAAGTGAATTGGAACTTTGGGCCTAGAAAATTCACACCACATTAGGCTCTACTAGAGACCTCACACACTATACAAGGCTCTGAGTGAGAAAACTAATCGAGTCTAGTGTCTCCACCTCAACACCTTCCTTCACAACAAAAGGAATAGTCATATGCTCCACCATGGGTCTAGCCAAGGGTCTTAATGCCAGTTGCGGATTACATCGTTCATTCACTCTATCATATGTGGAGCTCCCACCTCTACCTTGAAAGTCTAGATAGTCAAAATAATTTGGCATCTTATTGACAAACTCACAGTAGGGTTTCCTTAAAAATACTGCAGGACCTTTTAGTTATTGCATAGAGGTTGGTAAAAAATCATCCACCATCACTACCAAAGATTATTTGTATTTAATACATGGTGGCACCAATGGATGGGGAACCTCATGCATGAAAGTGATAAAGGTGCATTGGTTCTTGGGTCTATGAAAAGGGCACAAATGTTAGATTTTCTAATTTTCTCTTTCTTCACTTGTCCACTTGCATAAAATAATTTTAATTCCTCCCTCTTATTTGGCAAAAAAATAACTTGTGCTCTCATTGCTCCTATGTGAGATACAATCAACTTTAGGGATTCAATAATGCCTCTCCTATGAGGGTGTGTTGTAGCATGTTCATTTAATCTTACAATCAATTCTTCAAGATCTATTTTTTTGTTTTCTATTTGATTTAAAAAAAATTCTTGTGTTCCTACAAGATGTCTACAAATTGAGGGAGGGTTTGATGTTCTTATTCATGAGGAGGTTATTGTGAATTTTTAGTATTTGGAGTTGATTGTGATTGAATTCTTATAAATTAAAACAAATTTAAATTAAAAAACCTAATTCAATATACATTTTAATTCAAATTTTAAACTAAAACAACATAATTACGCACCTCTTTCACCTCTATGACATATTAATGACATCCTCGTGAATAATCACAAGCTACAAGAAGAAAAAGGGCTTCCTTTTAGTGAGAATGGGTTGAAGAACACCGAAATAGCAGAGAAAAATGCACAAGGCATAAATGACATGAAATGGATGCAATTTTTTTATTTTGATTTTATATTTGGCAAGTGCCAAATTTTGTGCTTTCCATATTTAGCACACACAAAATGGACAATTTTACATTTTTTCACATTTTTGGCACCCTTTTTGTGTCAAAACTTGGTTCACTTACACATCAAAAATAATTAAAAAAAATTCATACCATCAATGATTTAGATTATTGCTAATTATGTAAATGGAGTCTATGTTCTATAAAATCCAAGGTATTGTATGCATGCTACAAATTATTAACATCATTTAACATCATGGTCAATTGTTGTTAATGTGAAAGGGGTACTTTATCTAACTAGTTTATTTCCTACTAGTTTTCCACTAAGGTCATCTTCACACTAGCCTAACTTTACATAGGGATAAGGTGGTTGAGCTTTAATGAACTTATTTGTCACACCTCATAGGATGACATCACTTTTCATAATCTGGCTACATCCTATCTCTCCCCTTGGCCTATATAACCAAGGTATTTCCTTTATAATCTCAATTCTCAAGGTCATAGAATCTTTGCATTCTCTTGAGAGGAATATAGTTTATTCTTTCTCATCTCTTATTTATGTATTTTCTTTCCCTCAGTCACTTATATCTTGGGTATGTTATTTAGCTAATCTTACGTGGTATCAAAGCAAGAATGAGTTGTGGGTTAGCAATATTTTAGGAAATCTAAGAGTGTAGAGCTATTTTTTTTAAAGCATTGAGTATGCTCTTCTCTTGCATCCTTGAATGATCTAGAGAATCAAAAAAATGTGAAGAAATATAAGTTTTTGTGGGGTTCATACATTGAATTTCTAGTTGTGGGTCTTCTGAAGCTTCCTAGAGAGATTTTGAGCTCACCATTGAGTCTAGAGCAACTAAGAAAGTCAGATTTTCCCTTTATTTTGTTTGAATTGAACATCGGAGGCCAGATCTGCAACAATTTGAAGCAGAAGATTCATTGCTAAATCTAACAAAGAGTCATCATTTCAAAGTATTTTGGGTCAAATTTGACCCTGCCATCATGCTCAGAAGGCTCGAAAACCATAAAACCGATTGTCAAAACATTGATTTTAGACAAAGTTGCTAGATAAGGATTTTTCTTTTTGTTTAGGGAGCCATTTATCCCCCATGAACAAACAAGTTTAAAAATAATATATTTCCTTGTTTTAAAATAAAAATATATATTTTTTTAATTTTAAAAATTAAAAATTTGATTTTAAAAATATTTTTTAAAAATTGAAACAAATATTGAAAAATATATTATTTTCCTTTTTAAAATCAAAAATTTAAAATTTAAAACCAAAAAGTCAAATAAAAATTCATTGATTTTAAAAAAAAAATAATATTTAAAAAAAATGTTACAATTTTTTAAAAAAATAAAAATTATTAACATTTATTTTGTAGGTACTAAGGTATTTGGGTAGCCTGCTTGGGAAGCACACCCCTCTTTAGAGGAGCATCTCCTTTAAAAGTAGCCCCCACCTCTAAAGGGGGTGACTCCTTATAGGGTCTCACCTCCTCTTACCAAGGCTTTGGCCTTTTATTTATAGTTTTTTGTAAAAAAATGGGTGCTAGACATCCTTGCCATGCATGCATTCAAATTTAATACCTTTAATAGGTCCACCCTACATCTTCCAAAAAATACTTCGGCCTTCACGCCTTTAAGGGATTTTTTAATAATTTTTAGTGTTAAAAAATATAATCTTTTTAAATATAGTTGACTTTTTAATATTTTTTTAATGTTTTTTAATATTAAAAATTATAAAATTTGGAGTCCACCGATAATTAAAAAATATATCCGACACTTTTAATTTGTTTTTAATATTTTTATAATTAAAAAATAGAGAAAAATGAAATCCATCGATGTTTTTAATGAGCCACCAAATTTGGAGGAGAATTTAGCAGATAGCTAAATTGGAAATTTGCTAATTTTATTTAGAGGTCTGCTAATTTTGGTGGAGTTATAAATTATTTGGTAAAAATCTAAACTTTTGATTTAGAGAGGGATTTAGACCCTTCAAATATGAAGTCAGACAAGTCATACACTCTAAAATCTCTCCATAATCCCTCACAGCAAAAACTTAAAACAAAAATAAAGAACTTGCAGATCAAACTCAACAATTTGTTTGCACAAGAAAACATTAAATTACTCAATTAAAGAATTCAATGATGAGCAAAAAATAAATCATTACAACATCTAATATGCTATTGAGAAAACATTCAAATACAATCCATGCTCAATCTTGTGAGCTTTTGCAAACATATCCTCATTCCAACACCTCAACTCCACTTGTAACTCTTGTAACTTCTACCTATTCATCTGGAAACTTAAATGGATTGATATAAATGAGTTTCAACCTACAAAAAAATTCCATGAGGTGTTACCAAGAATTATATGCCTCCCCCTTTTCTCCTTCTAACATTCTTCTCGAAAACTCTTTAATGAGTAGTGGGTTTTCTAATTTTTTGTACCTCTTCTCCATAAATTAATTTCATGAACTTTATTTAGCCTCCTCCAATATGACATGCCTATTCCTATAGCTACACAAATCAAACCTCAAAATATAATTAAAACTCAATTAAAATCCACTTACAATAGCCTTGACAAAGAAAAGCAGTTGGAGTTTTTTCCCCCTTCTTTATCTCCTAAAAAAGTAAAAATCCAAGGCAAGTCATGGGTGCCAATTTCCCACTCCCTACTTTTTAGGGACCAACATTTAATGTTTTTGAAACTTCCTTATCCATTTCCAACACCTCATAGTGGGATTTTATTTATTTTGCAATTTTCAATGCTTTATTTTGCTTTTTGCTTTAAATCCCATTACTCAACTTGTCAAAATTGTAAAGGAATTTAATTTGACAATCTTAATTATTCAAAGCTATTTCATTTGCCACATTTTATTGTTAATTTCAAACCAAAAGTTTATCTCACCAAAATTCAAAAATTAACAAAAAAATTTAAATCTTTTTATTGACATAGGATTGACAATTGCCATGGATGCTCCTGCATCAGACACTCATGATAGAAACAAAATTTTCCTGAGTTGCACTCAGAAAAATTTGTATACTCTATGTGTATCCTTGATCCATATCATTTCTTGTCTATTTGAATCTTCTTATTCATCAAATTTAACAAGATGTGCTATTATATCCTTTCATCTTTACTCCTCTACCCTTCATGTATTTCAAAACTATTAATCTTTCCTCCCACCAATATATTCCAAAAGAATTAAAAATCAAACATATACCTCTACCTTCAAAAAAAAAATGGACTTTATTACCTCTATTTTTGTTTTACCTTTCTCCTCTCCTTTCACCATGTCTCCTCCATTAAATTTCGTTGTTTCAACACCTTCTATACGGCATAACATCACTGCAATATGCCTTGTTTCACTCAAAACAATATTAGTACCATTATCAAGAGACTCATTTTACACTTTCCCTAACAAAGAATCATATTCACAAATAAAAAAATCCTTATCTCCACTTTTATCTAACAAATATTTATTAGAAAACGTTTCATTTATCTTCACTTTAAGGGTATGCGTAGGATCATCATGGAAAAAACATGCCTGTAAGTAGCAATAAAATTCAGAAAATTAGAGTTAGGCAACTTGACGTAAAAATTTGAATAAGTTATCTATATTATTTTAAAAATATGTAAGAATAGAATTTGTAGAAAATTGAATTTAGTTTCTAAACTACTAGGTTTTATTTTAAAATAAATAAATCTATTTGGCAAAAATTTATAATTTCAATGATTTCAGGGAAAAAATAAGGAATAGGTGTCTATCTGACTACTCTAACCACAATAAAATGATAATATTTTAGATATAAGTAGGGAACTCATGTCTCGATGTGATGCATATTTTTTTGTAATTTTTTTCCAAGTAAATAATTAATTATGAATGTTTTATTACAACTTTTAAAAAATATAAAAAAACTCGTATGTCTGACCATCTTAACTTGGTCAAAACTTCATCAATTTTTATTTTTTTTAAATCCTATATTATGTTAAGCATAGAATGTGATGCATGTTTTTTATTCCAAAAATGTAATACCATTTGAAAGCTACAAATTTTTTTCAATCAACCTATCAATCAGGACTTTAGTCGTAATTCAAATAGAAAATGAATAATAATTATTTATTAAATTCAAAGTAAAGCATAATTTATATTGGTGAAAATCTAAGAATATCCTTTAAAAACCCTTTTTGTTTCATCAATTCTGGGTAAAAAAATGTCATCAGCCACATGGGCCATCATATCACTTAGATATCACCACTTTTTGGCCCATCATGATCTTGCACATACCCTTAAACTCTTCAAATTCAATTTTATCAAATTGATTGATTGCTGCAATAAGTTATTCATTCAAGAAAACATCAAAATCTGATTTTAGCTCACCTTCTGCTACAACCTTTGTTTCACCTAAGATTAACTCATCCCACTCTTTTTCAACTACTGCCATCTACATCAATAAATCATCCCCTTCACTTTCTTCTATCTCCTTCAAAGGACACTCTTTTATGTTATAACTTCATTATAATCACATTCATCTTCATAACAACATTTATCAAAATTAAATTTTACCTCAGTGTCTTTTGCTAATGCTCTTCCCTTGCAATAATTGGAATCCATTCTCTTTCAATATGAATACGTAAGTCATCCTTCTCAACTTCATAGGTGTTCTTTAAATAACTCTATTCTACTACTCCAATCACCATATTCTCATCCTCCATGTCTTCGAATAGACATCCCTCAACTTCAGGTTCCTCAATTTTTTCGCACTCATCCTCTTCCTCTTCCTCGATGTCACATGCATGACACTCTGCTACACCCTCTTTTTTCTTGCATTAAAAAACATCATTAAAAATATAATTAAAATTACCTTCAACTCTTCTCTTCTCTTGTTTCATCCTTTCAATCTCTACTCCCATTTCATCTATCTATTGTTTCATCTTTATCATTTCCATTTCTCCGATTTTCCAAAGCCTCTCTCTGATTTCCTCTAGTTTGGGAATCCTTAGAATCCATTCAATGATAAAATTCATTTTCCTCTTTCTCTTTTCCATTTTCAAGACCTTTCAATGCCTTAACAACAAAATTTTTCAAACCCCTAAGTTTTACCTATGTAAACTGCCTCCTTCGATGATCTGTTTACAAAACCCTCTTCCAATATTTACCAATATTATTGTAAACTACTTCCTTCAATTATTTGTTTATAAAAATGGGAACCTCGATTCCTCAAATCCTTAGAAATCTTCTTCTTACTACTTGAAAATTCATCTACAAGAAAAACCCACACTTTCTTTGTTGAACAATCTAGATAACTGAGAGGGGGGTGAATCATTTATCATAAAACAATTTTATTGACTTTAATTAATTTGGAGAAATCTTAAATCAATCAGATAATAAAAAGGATATGAAAATGAAAGGAAATAACAAACCATGGACAATGAACACCAAAATTTACGTGGAAAACCAAGAAGGGAAAAATCAAGAAGAATGCTAATTCTCAATTATACAAAATCGGTTAAGATGATTTTTATAGGAGCTCACTATCAAAATACTCACTATAGGTAAGGCTCACTGTTAGTGGTCTCACTTCTTGACTAATACAAAAGCATCTAATTAAAAAATAGACAAAACATGAACTGATGAAGCTACATCTACTTATGCATGAATTTTGTTCTGGTTAAGAGAACAATATATATAGTAGCAGATCCGATTAAGAATCTTTTTCCCACCTTCCTTGCACAACCTCTACAGTATAGATTACTTCTTCCTAATGCATGCCTTCACTTTCTTCTCTATTTATTGTTTCATAATACTTTGCACCCTTTTCTTTGTTCGCACACACCACAGTTCTTGTTCAGTACCAAAGAGATGTTCTACATATATATATATTATACTTAGAGAAAAAAAAATGAGTCAGCCTAGCAAAACATGTCAGCTTGAAGAAAAACCTTGAAATAATGAATAAGGCTTGGCATGCTAGCACCAAACCCAAAGGATAGGCCACACATTAATATCTTCTTACCACATTACCGTAGGACCCATAAATAGGTCATACATAAAATAAGTTCATCACCTAGCATAATTACTAAAAGATAGTGATCTTTGAATTACATGAGATATTTTTTGAAGCTGATATGAATGCCACAACCAAGACCAAATCTTGATCATCTTCAATTTTAGTACCAACCGGAGGAATGCAATAAGACATACCAAAAATTGTAACATGCTACATGAATGTTTAGATAGCAAGGATACTTAGAATAAACTTTAGGCACAACAACCAATATCAAAACATTAGTCTTCATTATTCTGCATTAATTATCTTCCACAAATGTCCCAAAAAGAAGTAATGACATATCCGGATCAAGGATAACATCCAAACTACACAACATCATAGCATACAATAGGATAGATCATTTTTGTATATCATTCAAAGAAAAACCTTCTGGATCCCAAGTCTTTGACATCAATGACAATAATGCCAAATCTTCTCAACAAATTCTCAAAAATCTCCCCCTTTGGCATTGATGGAAAAACAACAAAAACTCAAAACCACAAAAGCTGCAAACAAAATACTCCAATCACTCCCCCTTTGTCAAGCAATTCAGTCTCTTTTTTATTTTTGTTTTTCTCTTCATTTTCTCCCCCTTTTTCCATCAAAGGAAAAGGACCAAATAAGAACAATCAGGAAATCAAGTAAAAATAACAATTTTCACATGAAATTTTTTCTTGTACCTTTCTCTCATAGTTGGAAGAATCCTCTTCCAAGCTTGCATTGTGGAGACCATTCTAGCACAGATACTATCCAGTAGAGCCAATATCTCAAATGATGATAATCGATTCAAAGACAAGCACTATTGTTCACAATCCTCTGCATTAGAAAGTGTCCTAGAGAGATGATCCAATTGGACCTCAAAAATTTATTTGACCAACCAGAAATTTTTAACCAAGTCTCCCCTCTCTCTCTAAGTAGACAATAACTTAGCTTGCAACTCACAATCTCTTATTCTTTGTTTTCTATCTTTATCTTTGAAGAAGTCGAATCACTTACCAATATCATTCAATAGCTTCAATTCTTCTTCTAAAGTTATCAACAATAGTAGGCCACCACAGACAATACCTGTAGATGTCAGACATCTCCTTAATAAATTCTCTTGTCTCACCAATGTGTCTAGATAACATTTTTTTGGCTTTGACACATATTCTCTCATTCATAGCTTGGATATTATGTCCTATAGATCCTTTCTTCAAAAAATTCTACCAGATCATTTGATAACAAGTCAGAAACATCAAATATAGTAATACCCCTTTTTAGCAGATAATCAACTAAATCATCTTCAATTCTAGGCATATTTACTGGAGAGCAGGCATACCACATTTCACCAATATTTTTTATATCACCCTCATCTAACACCGAACGAAATTCATCTGTATCAGGCAGAGACTCTTCTTCCTTCTCCTTCTCTTATGAGATAGTGATGACATCTTTGGATTTAATTTTCCTCCTTTTAGGTTCTAGAGGGGAACCACCAATGAAAACCTCTAGGTCCTTCTTACCAGAGGAGGAAAACTCCTTGATCTAACTAATAGGAATAACACTAGGCACTAACACACCAAAGCACAAATCCATCTACAAGGATGAGAACTAAAGTTTGCATTTATTTTCTTTATCTTCCAAATATTCTAAATATTTGTAAACTTTCTTTTCGACAGGGATGTCAAACTTCCACTTAACATTATACTTTTATGGTAATGAATTGAAAAAGTAGAATAGTAAACACATGAGAAAAGACACTTAACCAGAAGGGATAACTCTCTTGACCAAAGACATTCTGACATTTTCAATTAGGTTTTCCATTATCAGGCTACATAGGCCAAACTGTTGATTTTTCTTCACCATCTTATGTGCAAGATACACAACAATAGTCGATGTAGAGCCTACACGATTTCAAAAATAGATTTTGTAAGTGATACTACAAACAAGATACCTTACTACAGGATCAACAATGGTATTTATCAGTAGAGCTCGGGGGTCTTTTTGGATATCAGTAAGTTCCTCGATGTCTATATATTTCACTATTTTCTTCCCAGGGAAGTCACCAACTCTAGGCTGATGCAAGAAGTTGGGTCCATAAAAAGCTCAAAAAGTGGAAGTGTTTTTGTTGTTTTCAGAATTTGTCACACTTGGACAGACAATTTGAGGCACTTACACAATGAATCTTAAAAAACGTCAGTAATATGAAATTTATCATTTCGAATATAGTTTCCAAATATGTAGTTTATTAAAATAGCGAGATGATAGAAATTAAATTTTGATAGGGATGTATAAAAACCACTTTTTCAAAGTCTATTTTTTTTACCATACCATGCACGTGTACAAAAACCACTTTTTGAACCAAATAATTTTTTTTTCTAATTCCTTTTGGGGAAAGAGAGCTAACAACATGAAGATTAATGAGGAATATTTTTTGAATTTATTCTTTGAATATTTATTTTTTTATTGAATTTTTATTGGCCTTAATTGTTGTTTTTAAAAATCAATGTGTACGGAAATCATAATTGGACCTAAACTAAACATTCTTTGATTTTTTTTTTCATTGGGTAGAGAATTGTTTGAAGATTGATCCCAAATAATCTTTTTTGCAAGAAACTCAACCAAAAAAAAAGTAATTAAAAAATTAAAAAAAACCTGATATTTCAAGTTTATGGACTAGTTTGATTAGAAATTAATTAAAATATAAAAAATTTAATCCAATATTAATAAAAAATATATATTTTGAAACTGGACATCGTGTTCTCTAATGGGTTTTAATTTCATGTATTGATTCAAAAAAAAAATCCATCAGCCATATGACCAAAGTTGGACATTCTTCTTGAATCTGCCTTAATTTTTTAGTTGCAAGTCAAAGACTAAGGATTGGGTTGGCAAGCCTTTCCCGAGCCTAAAAATGAGGTAATTTTAAAAATGCGTATGTGTGTTTAAAAAAATGTGCCCATTAAAAAAAACATGCACGTTCTTTATTTGCTTGATTATTTAAAAAATTAAATGCTTTTTAGAAATGTGTAAGTGTTTTGTATTAGAAAATGTGTACACATTTTGCATTAAAAAGTACGTACAAGTTTCGAAAAGGTATTTAATTTTTTAAATAAATGAATTTTATGTGTCATAAATTCGTATGCGTTATAACACATACGTTTTTAACGCATACACATTTTTTTAGGCTCGGGTACCTGATGCATAATGCATACACATTTTTTTGATAATACGTACACATTTTTTATGAGATTTTTTTTTTCCGAAACTTCCTCTCTTTGTGGACCCAACTTTTTTATTTTACCCCTCTACATAATTGATTAATAGCTTTAATGGCTTCCTTAGTGATCGGATAGGGTTTTTCCAAAAAGATGTTGCCATCCTCGAATTGACTCAACAGGAACAAGATAGATTCTTTATCAGAAATCTAGGGGAATTCCCTCCATAGATCCATACCGAAGGAACTTACATTCTGAAGTTCATTAGTCTTCAACCCTAGTTCGATTTCCTTCATCTTTCGATGATCAAATTCGTCCAACTCTACTCCATTCAACTTCCATGGAATACCACCACTAGATTCACTGTCAACCAACATAGATTCCATCGTTACTAAACTTCTTCAATCCTTTTATCTCTCAATGAAACGTCTTCTCCTTCTTTGAAAAATGTGAGAAATGATTTGAAAATCCATATTTAATCCTTAATTTCTCATGATGATTTTGCTACCAAAAATGTACATCAATGACACCATCAATTGTACTTCACTTTTCAATCAGCTAGATTAAGCTTCATCATGCATCACCAACCAACTCAAACTTAGTCAAGTTGAAAACACATCAATATTACTTTAGAGAGGGGTGAACTGACATGATATGTATTACAAAACTCCCCCTAAGTCAAGGTAGTTGGCTCATAGTTTGGAAGATCTTATATCAAGATCTGGTACCATAGAAGAGATCCCCACACTCATTTCCTTTTTCTTCCAAACCATGATGGTCTTCTTCTTAGATTCATCCGATTTTGTAACCTTCTTTTTGTTTTCAGACTTTTCCAGAGCAACATATGTGCATGTGCTAGCATAATGTCTAGATTGATTGCACTTGTAACATCTTTCCCTTGACTTAACTGAGTGAACCATAGATCTACATTGATTAGCTTTGTGACCATAACCATTGTATAAGTAGCAATAACCATGAAAGAAATTATTCATTCCATTCCTTCTTGCCAGGTTACATAATTGACTTCTACAATGACTTCCTTTGTGACAAAACTTGTGACAGTTAAAGCATTGAACAATTGATTCCTTCTTGCTTCTACATTCTAGAGCCTTAGGTCCAGAAATTTTGCATAGAAAACAATGACCATTAAACAATAAGAACCTTGAAACATTTGGTTTCTTGATCAAAGGTCTTTTTGTAGATATTCTAGAGTTTCCGACCTTTCTTGTTACAACAAATCTTGCTTTAGCTTCAACTACTTTGTATTTACCCTAAGTATTTTGATTTGAGCTTTCACCTAAGAAGCTAAGTCCTTCCTTATCCTTGTGACATTTCTGTAGGGACAAGATTTGATCCAGAATTATGCTACTTTCACATATTCTTGCTTCTAATTTCAACCTTCTTAGCTCTTGATCTAACTTCTCATTTTATTCTAGTTTTTGTTTGATGGTATCCTTGAGATTTTATTTAGTCTTCTTCCATTCTTCCATTTTCTGTTTGATGGTATCTTTGAGATTTTCTTCAGTCTTCTTCTATTTATTCAACCATAGCCTTAGATTCACCACACTTTCTTTTGACTACTTTAATTCTGCATTGACCTCTTTGTGTCTTGCTTTCAATTTATGGATTTTCTCCCTTAGCTTTGAGATACAAGAATTTTCCTCCTTGATGTTTTCTTTCAATTCATTATTTTTAGATTCTGTGCTTTCCATATCATATAACATTGTCTTCATTTCTTCATCAAAGTAATAATCTCCTACCATCTGTTAAATCTACCAAGATCTCCCACAAGGATCCAGGCTCTGATACCAATTGTTAAATAGTCTAGATAAATGAGAGGGGGGTTAATCAATTATCATAAAACAATTTTATTTTTAATTAATTCGAAGCAATCTTAAATCAATTAGATAATAAAAAAAAATATGAACAAGAAATAACATAATAAAACCATGCAAAATTAACACCAAAATTTACGTGGAAACACAAGAAGGGAAAAACCACAAAGAATGCTAATTCTCAATTATAGAACACTAGTTAAGGTTATTTTTACAAGGGCTTACTACCAAAATGCTCACTAAAGGTAAGACTCACTGTCGGTGGGCGTACTATTTGACTAATACAAAAACATATGATTACAAAATAGACAAAACATGAACTGATGAAGCTACATATACTTATGCATGAAGTCGGTTTCAGATAAGAGCACAATATGTGTCTTTATTAGATCTGGTCAAGAATCTTCTACCCACCTTCCATGCATAACCTCTGCAATACAGATTACTTCTTCATGACACTTTCCTTCACTTCCTTCTCTATTTTTTTTCGTATAATTCTTCACACCCTTTTCTCTGTTCGCACACACCACACTTCTTGTTCGATACCAAAGAGATGTTCTACATATATATATACCCAAAGAACAAAATGAGTCATCCTAGAAAAACATGTCGGCTTGAAGAAAAACCTTGAAATATTTAATAAGGCCTGACACACTAGCACCAGACCCAAAGGATAGGTTGCACATAAATATCTTCTTACCACGTTACCACGAGACCCATACATAGGTCATGCATAAGATAAGTTTATCTTTTAGTATAATTACTAAAAGATAGCGATCTTTGAATTACATGAGATATTTTTCAGAGCTGATAAGAACCCCACAGCAAAGACCAAATCTTGATCATCATCAATTTAAATACCAATTGGAGGAATGCAATTAGACATACCAAAACTTGTAACATTCTACATGAATGTCTAGATATCAAGGATAATCGAAATAAGCTTTACACTCAATATCTAATATCAAAAGATTAGTCTTCATTACTCTACGTTAATTATCTTTCACAGATGTCCCAGAAAGAAGTACTGCCACATCTAGATCAAGGATAACATCTACACTATGCAACAACATAAAATATGGTAGGATAGATCATTTTTTTATATCATCAAGAGCACAACCTTTTGGATCCTAGGTTTTGACATCAATGACAACAATTTCTCAACATTCTTCACTCTCACGTCCTAGTGCAAAATGCCTCCAATCGGTGCTTCTACCTGCACACTCAGAAACACTATCTTTGATACCATTGGTATGTAGAGAGGGATTCATATGCTTCAAATCTGAAATCAAACACTTCATAAATTCGAAAACCTCTCCAAAATTCCTCACAACAAAAACTTTTAATAAAAATAAAGAACATGCAAATTAAACTCCACAATTTGTTTACACGGGAAAACATTAATTTACTCAATTAAAGAAAGTTGATTAAAAATTATTTTTCAGTCATCATTAGACTAATGATAAACAAATAAATCCTTACAACATTTGATATGGTAATGGAAAACATTCAAATACAATCCATGCTCAATCTTGTGAGCTTTTGCAAACATATCCTCATTCTAGCACCTCAACTCCACTTGTAACTCCTATAACTTCTACCTATTCATCCGAAAAACTTAAATGGATTGATATAAATCAGTCTCAACCTACAAGAAAATATTCATGAGGCATTCACAATAACTCTATGCCTCCCCCTCTTCTCCTTCTAAAATTCTTCTCGAAAACTCTTCAATGAATAGTGGGTTTTCTGATTTTTTCTACGTCTTCTCCATAAATTAATTTCATGAACTTTATTTAGCCTCCTTTAATATTCCATGCCTATTTATATAGCTGAAAAAATTATACCTCAAAATAAAATTAAAACTTAATTAAAATCCAATTACAACAGCCTTGACAAGGATAGGAGGTTGTATTATTCTCCCATTATTTATCTCCTGAAAAAAAAAAAATCCAAGGCAAGTCTTGGGTGCCCATTTCTCACTCCCTACTTTTTAGGGATCAATATTTAATGTTTTTGAAACTCCTTTATCCATTTCCAATGCCTCATAGTGGGTTTTTATTTATTTTTTAATTTTAAATGTTTTATTTTGCTTTTTTCTTTAAATCCCACTAGTCAACTTGTCAAAGTTGCAAAGGAATTTAATTTGCCAAGTTTAATTATTTAAAGATATTTCATCTGCCACATTTTATTAAGAATTTCAAACCAAAAATTGACTCGCACATAAAAAATTTTAAATATTTTTGATTGACAGAGGATTTCCAATTGTTATGGATGCTCTTGCATCAACTTGGTGGGCCGATAACTTTGGTGGTAATTCCATTAAATTTGGAGGATTTTTTTAGAAACATCATACCCCCCTCTATTGATGAGTTTTTTTTTGAAGACCAGCTTTAAAAGATCATAACTCAAGCTCTAGACCTCCAATTTCAGTGTAATTTTTTTATTTCGGTTAATTTTTTGTGCTCTATGCATTGGTGAAGATTGTTTCAGATTTTTGTGAATAGATTTTTCAAAAATTTCTGATTCTTAGAAAGGACACCACACTGTTATTGTTTTGAGAACTTTACAACAACACAAATTTTTGCATATGACCTCAGATTAAGCTAAACGTTTTTTGAAAGTGCATATTTTTTGTGCACTTTTCATTAATGTTGTTTATTTCATATGAAATTGTCCCAAAATTTTACTTTTAACATATGCTCATTTCTTGAGGATTTGTAAAAGCATTGAAATCCAAAAATCTATAACTGCACTAATATAAAGTGTCAAAGTCAATTTTATCTAGGGGGTTCTTTGATTGAGTGAAGAAGGGGGGTCTCTTGTTGTCTTTGTGCTCTATTTTTCCTTCACTATGGGTAAATTTATGTTTCCACTGCTAACACCATACAACTACAATACATGGAATCAAAATGCATGGAATGCCTTAATGCCACTAGGATATACACCTTATATTGAGAAGAATGTAACTGAACTAAAAAATGATAAGGAAAAACTACTTTGGATGTTTGAACATACAAAAGATCTTGGTTGCCTAAGGATTTTAGTTTCTCATGATATAATGTATCAAATTGATGAATGTAAAGATTCACATGATGCATGGACAAAATTTAAAACTCTCTATTGTACAACTAGTGAAGTTTGTGGTTATAAAATTGACAATAAATTAATGAGTCGATCGAAAGTCTTTTGAAAACATCCAGGATTATGTAATGAAGGTAAATCACCTTAGAACATAATGTAAATCATGTGGCATAGAGAATAAATACATTCAACTTGTCTATAATACTCTCAACAAACTTGGACTTTAATATACTACTTTTGTTTCTATCTTTCCCACTCATAGGTTGATAATGAGATCTACATTCACTATGCCTTATTTTTCTTCGTTTTATGAAATGTTGATGCAAGAACAAGGACAAATTCTTTCCATGGGCCTTCTTAAGCCTTCACACTCACAAGATTCAATGGTTGGTTAGCTAAAGGGTCAAAAAGCATCAATAAAACTTGGAAATAAACAAAATTAGTTCAAGAATAAATCACAAAGATATCAAACACAATCATCTTCTACAAAAAAAATTTACTCCAACTCCTCCTCTTCAAAGGGGGATTTTAAAAAGAAGGAAAGGACAACTTGCAACTACTACATGAAACTTGGTCATGAGGAACATTTTTGTCATAAGAAGTAGATCGACGATTTAAAGCATCTTTTTAAAAAGAACAACATTAATCTGCCTTCTTTTGTTTCTCAAAAATCCTCTACTCCTTCCAAATAAGGTAAAGGGAAAGAAATTGCACTTATTTCTATTGTTGATTCTTCACAATAGTGGATTCTTGACATAGGTGTATCACATCACATGGGTTCTATCAAACAAACAAATTCTTTGTGGGAGCCTTGTTCTATGCCCCGAATTCTCATTGAGGATGACTCTCTAGTGGATGTAATTTGGAAGGGTTCAATTAATATTTGAAATGGTACATTTGAGGATGTCCTCTTTGTGCCTGATCTATCAACCAACCTTCTCTCCATCTACCAAATCACTCAAAATGGTGCAAAAGTTGAATTTTCTATAGATTCTATCAACATCAAGAATCTTGATGATAATGCACTCCTTACAATTGGTAAGGCCAATCATGAGTCTCTCTTGTATGATTTCTCTCATTTTTTACCTGATACACATTCCACTGGATTGATCATCGATTCAAATTTCATGAGAAATCTATGGCATGAGCGGTTTGGCCATATCAACTACCTGTATCTTTAGCAAATCAAGAAACAAAATAGGGTCATAGTGTTGGATGTTGTGGTTGTTTTTGTGATATGTGTTTGTCATTGATCTCAACACTATTAGAATTTTAATCTGCTCAAGGCTGTATATGTCGAGGAGATTGAGAAAATTGTAAAATATAGTTTAGGCAGCCAGTGGAGCTGTGAAGGTTAGAATGTTGGAAATATTTGTGTATTGAAGATCTAAAGGTGTGCTTCAAAGGGTTTGTTTTTGAACCTTTCTAGTATGTTGTCCAAAAATTTTAGAGGTGTGCATCAATTTTTGTGGAAGTTATGAAGATTTGTGTGCCTACAATTATTCATTTTTTGTAGATGGTGTTCTTAGTTTAAGCAGATGAAATTATGGTAATCTCATGTGTTGTGCATGTATCTATGATATTCATGGATAATTCTAGATAATAATCTATCCTTGTTGTAAGTATACAGTGATTGAAGTGTTCATGATCAGATATTTTTCTGATATGTGCACAAGTGTTCATGTTCTTGGCTGACATTGTGGTGTTAGCATGTTGTGGATCCATGAAGATTAATATTTCATTGTTTTTGTTAGGAAATATTCGATTGTGGAATAAAATTTTCCTAATGCTGAAAATAAGAGGAAAAAGAGATATGACTTTTAAACATTGCAATTATAGTTCACTAAGATGCATACGAAAGAAATAACAGAATTGAGAAATACATTCAAACATAATTGACACCAGATTTACATGGGAAAACTCTTACGAGAGAGAAACCCACCACACCAAAGAAGATCACTTGTATTATAGTAAATGAATTACATACACGTTAAAGACTCTTCTTTTCAGATATCAATTTATCACAGCAACATTTCCCTGATCAACCTTGTACAAAAAATCACTGTTACAATGCTTTCAAAAACTAGATAAATTAAATTCACTAACAGATCATTCGAATAGCCAACCTACCAGACCCTCAACCGAGTTGTTCATTCATACTCAAGCATTTTATTCATTTCCCACAAGAGAATGATCACAATAGTTCAACTACCAATCATTTTTCATTTTGCTTCTCTCATCGGTCCAAAATAAACCATGTAGGATAGACACTTGGTCAAAAGACTTCAACTATATCGCTCATCGGTGAGACAAAAAACCATATCTCACCGATGCTAGACTGCCCATAGACAATTGCAAACTACACCAACTTCTACTGTTCTATTGAGATTAGACTTGGTGAAGTATCCCCGATCTCAGGACCATCGTCAAGACCAACACTATCAGCAACAAACTATAAATTCATATTGATGGTTCAATTCTTCTCATTGTCCCAAAGAAAACCAAGAACACACATATTGGAAAGAGTCACACCGATCATTCATTAGGAGTAGATCCGTTGACAAGAGTAGTACTATCAAGAAGAGATTAGGAAGTCACGTTGATAGCTCAAGTCTCCCCGATGATCTTCATCACATAGATACCTTCCATCAGAACGAGTTATAAATCTCACTTCAATTGCTTTGGTCACATCGATGGTTCTTATCGACAAGACAATCATGGGGTCATGCCGATGTCACCCAAACTTCTACTATTGGAATGAGTTTGCACTCTCTCTCTAAAACTTCATGTCACCTTGATGACTTCCATTGGCAAGACAGGTCCTAGGTCACAACGATCTAATCCCTCCAAGACTTTAGAACACAAGTGATTGTCGACAAGACATTCCAAGGGTCTCACCGATATTTCTCTTTCAGGAGTTCCATGTTAGTAAGAATTGAGGCACTTTTTCCAATAGTTTGGCATATTTGGAGATGTTTGTTTAGGTCCTCACTATGTTGTGACCGACTTGTGTTGGTGCACATTATAATTTATTTATGTATCAAGGATGAAAATTGTAATTTATTCTTTATTTGTGGCTTACACATTAGTGGATGTAAATCCATATAATATATATATATATATATATATATATATATATATATATATATATATGATATTTTTTTTCTCATTTAGAACAAGTGCTCAAGTGTACAAGTTATGTACAAGTGTGAATAAAGTTCAAATCATTCAGAGAAGAGTGTGGAAGAGTTTGAGTAGAAGGGTGGGAGAGTTTGAAGAAGTTTTTTTGTGCCTAACCGAAACTATCATCAAGATTTTGTAGAAGCTATTTTCTCACTTCATATCCATCAAATGGTTTTAATTTGATTATTGTATGTAATGAATTGAGCCTTCCCTTTGAGCAGTGTTCTCTAGGCAATGTGCCTGAATGCAAGTGTATTCTCTTTTTATTCTCCATTATACTTCTAACAGGGTATAATCTCTTGGACTAACATCCATAGTGGTTTTTTCCCCTAATAGGGTTTCGACGTATAAAATATTGGTGTTCATGTGTCTTTGATATGTTGTTCTTATGCTTGCATTGTTAATTATTAGATTTGTGATATAAAGATTGGTTAATGTTTCATAAGTTAGTTTTTGGTAACAATTGATTCACCCCCCCCTCTTCGTTGTCTATCCTTATTTTTCCAACACATAGGTCTTCCTCAAATCAATTTTTTTGATGGTGTATATTTGGGTTGTTCCTTGGGAAAACATCCTAAAGACAAGTTCAAAAAAGGGAATGCTTGGAGGGAGTTAGAAGTCCTTGAATCGGTTCATAGTGACTTGGTGGATCCTTTTCCATCATTAACTTCCAATAAGTCTTGTTATTATCTCACCTTCATTGATGAATATTCAAGATATACATGGATCTACATTATTCGACAAAAAATATAATTTTTTGATAGATTTTAAGAGTTTAAGGATCATGCTGAGAAGCAATCTAGAAGCATGTCAAAATTATCTGCACTAATAATGGTAGAGAATATGTGAACGATCTATTTGAGAAATTTTATATTCTTGAAGGGATTGATATTCAAAATAATATTTCCTACAAACCAAAACAAAATGGTGTCACTGAGAGAAAAAATAGGTCCCTAAAAGAGATGGCTGGTTGCATGATTCACTCACACTCCCTTGTTGGGAATTAAGGTGTCTAAACCTTGGAAATTCCTAAGTTAATTTATTATTACTTTAGTTTCTCTCACAGATAAATATCATTTATGTTATTAAATAATTGTGCTCCATCAAAAGGGGCATGATATTTTGAGTTGGCACTTTTGCCACATGTCGATGCCTTGAAAAATAAGTTATTATTTGTCAAAAGATGCTCACTTAGTGGTATAAAATGGAAAACCGATTTTTTAGGATGTTATGATGGATTCTATGACAACTATAAGGGATAAAAGTGGGGGATATCATTTTGGATGTGAGAATCATCTATGAAACACGTAAGAGAATCTTTGCATAGCTATTGATGGTTTACGATGCATGTAAGGGCATCTCCTATTTTTTAGGGATTCTTATAACATCTTGTAAGGTGTAACATTATGTAAGAGACCATTTTTAGCATGTAAGGGTTTGAATGAATTTTTACCATGGTATTTTTGAACCTTATTTTGACCCATGGTAATGTTTTATGGTGGTAAATTTTGAGCTCCCATGAGACTATATGTTGAGGGGTTGAGATGGAGACACTATGAGATTTTTTACAAGTATAGAAATGTTTCCAGATTGAAGAGGAGTTAGAGTGGATGTATTGTAAATATATTTGATGTCAATACAAGCTATTCATATTTTCTTTGGTGGAGTTTTTTCTCGAAAGGGTTTCTCCATGTTAAACACTATGTTATGTGTTCAACTTTTTATTGTTGCATTTCATTGTTATAGCCGATTTAAAATCCATATGGTTAACACTGCTAGATCTAATTTATAGTTGTTTTAAGCTTCCATTATTGCTATTCCTTTACTTTTTCTCTAACATTTGGTATCATATCCTAGCTAGTTCTATGTTCTAGGTGGTATAATGAAGGTTTTTTGAGTTTTAGTGGGAGTTTTGTTGAGCTATTTTTTGTAGTATATTGTGCTTAACCATGGTTGTAACTTCTAACTATTTAGCTATTGAAAAATTTAACGGATTTGGTTTCGAGTTGTGGAAGCTGAAAATGGAGGATCTCTTTGAAGAACGAGATCAATGAGTGGATGTAACAAATGAAAAGAAACCTAAGAAAATGGGTAATGAAGATTGAGATAAGATAACTAAAAAGTCATGTGGTACTATTAGATTGCGTCTTTCTAATTTTGTTCTCATGAATGTCTCAAAGGAAAAGATTGCATATGCTTTGTGGAACCAGATAGGTGAGATAGATCAAGAAAAATGTCTAGTAAATAAATTGTACTTGAATTGAAATTTGTTTTCTCTTAAGATGAGGGGAGGTGAATCTATAGCTGAGAATTTAAATTATTTAATTTGGTTTTGATTCAAATATCCTCTATTGATGTTAATGGTGAAGAAGAAGATAAATGCATTATGCTTCTTCTTTTTTAACCTAATTCTTGGGATAATTTCATACTTGCTATCACTGCTAACATTGAAGATCCAAAGATGGATGCTCTTGTAACAACTTTGTTGTCATAGGAAATGAGGAAAATGACTATGGATAGTTCAGGCGATGCTCTCAATTTCAAGGGAAGGCCTAAAGAAAGAGGGTCTAAACGAGATAAGAATGGGCCTAAGGATAAGTCTAAGGGAATAGCTAAGACTCTTGGAAAGAAGAACATAGTGAAATGTTGTAACTGTGGGAAAAGAGGACATGTGAAGAAGGAATGCAAAAATTAAAAGAAACAAGTTGGATCCTCTATAGAGAAATCCTCAAATTCAGGTGATGAAGGTTTGGTTTCTTGTCTTCATACTATGACTAATGAATATTGGTTAATTGATTTTGGATGCTCATTTCATATGACTCCTAACAAGGAATGGTTTACCACATATGAAAAATATGATGGAGGTAAAATCTACCTCGGTGATAATTCTTTATATCCTATTGTCAGAAGGGGTAAGATACAATTGTGTATCAGTGATGGGAGGATTAACGCCCTCCTTGGTGTTTTACATGTTCTTGGAGTAGCTATAAATTGGATTTCATTTTTGAAGTTGGATGATTTGGGAATAAATGTAACATTTGATAAGCATGGTTGTAGATTTCTAAGAGGATGTCTGGTGATAGAAAGAGGGACAAGGAATGAGAATTTGTTTAGGATTGAAGCCACTACTATTGTTAACTCTACCAATGTAACTATTTTTTTTGAAAATACTTGTATGTTGTGGTACTGTAGATTGGGCCACATTAGTGAGACTGGTTTAAAAACCATTTTGAATAAAAATTTGTTAGATTGTTTTTACTATTCTGATGAGAGTTTTGATTTATTTGAATACTGTGTTTGGTAAACAAAACAAAAAATCATTTCCTTTAGGTAGTACTAAATCTAAGAATAAATTAGAATTAGTTCATTCAAACGTATTTATTCCTTTGAATGCGGAATCAATTAGAAAGTCTAGATATTTTATCTCCTTAATTGATGATGTTACAAGATATACGTAGTTATACTTTATGAGAAATAAATATGAAGTTTTTACAAAGTTTAAATAATTTAAATTCTTAGTTAAAAATCAAATAGATTGTAATATTAAGGTTTTGAGTTCTCATAATGAAGGGGAATACTGTTCTAAGGAATTTGATAAATTTGGTAAGCATGCAAGAATTGTTATATAGAAAAATACTCCTTACACTCCTCAATAGAATGGAGTGGTAGAAAGGATGAATCAAAAAATTATGGAAATTGATAGAAGTATGCTAAGTAGTTCATGACTTGATAGATGCTTTTTGGTAGAAGCTGTAAGTACTTCTTGTTACTTGTTGAATAGATCTCCTTGTAAGCATCTTGAAACAACACCTTATGCAATGTGGATAGGTAAAAAACCTTTTGTTTCAAATTTAAGGGTATTTAGCTACGAGTCTTGTGTTCATGTGCCTAAAGAAAAACAAATTAAGTTGGATCCAAAAGCTAAAAAGTACATTTTCATTGGATATGGTGATAATGTAAAAGGTTATAAGTTATGGAATCCTCTAACCAAGAAAATAATATTTTCTAGAGATGTGATTTTCAGGGAGATTAGTGTTATTTCTAATCCTGAACAGTCAAAGGAAAAAGATAAAGAAAAAAGAATACATTTTGATATTAAGCAAGAAGATGCACCTTGGGAAGAATAGAGAGTTGGAATTGAATATAAGGATGAAGAAGATGCGGTTTCAGATGGAGTTACTGATCAAACCAAATAAAATGAGGAAGAGGTTGAGCAAGATCAAGAACACCAAGAGCCTCACACTCCTATTCTCATAAGGTCCACAAGACAATGAAATCCAGTTGATAGATATAGCCCGTGCCTAATTTCCATTGCATATTTTATTTATTAAGTCCTAACAATGAACCTAGATCTTAAACATGGAGACTCTCTCTTCAGAGGAAAATGAGTCTTGGTTATAGGATATGTAGGAGGAGATTATGGCATTGGAAAATTGTAACACCTAGGATCTTGTTGATTTTCCCAAAGGAAGAAATCCCATTGGATGTAGATGAGAATTTAAAAATAAATTTGGATAAAATGGTCACTTGGAAAGGTATAAGGCTAGATTAGTGGCTAAGGGCTACTCCTAGAGAGAGGGAATTGATTTTGGTTAAATTTTCTCTCCTGTCACTAAATCAACTTCTATTAGATTCTTGTTATCTATTTCTGCTTCTTGTGATTTTGGGATAGAGAAAATGGATGTTAAAAAATATTTTTTACATGGGGATGTTGAGGAGGAGATTTATGTGTGAAAATTTGATGGTTTTATTGTGAAGGGAAAAGATAAATTGGTTTGCATGTTAAAAATATCTTTGTATGGTTTAAAACATTCACCTAGAAAGTGGTATCAGAAGTTTGATGCTTTTGCATTGAAGTTGGGATTTATTAGGAGTGAAGAGGATCATTGTGTATATATAAAGTTTATTGATGATGATATTCTAATTATTATCTTGTATCTTGATGACATGTTGTTTATTCGTAACAACAACGTAATGATTGGTGAACTCAAGAAACAAATTTCTAGCATGCTTATGGTATGAAGGACTTGGGGACTTCTAAATACATTATTGGAAGGGAAATCATAAAATATCATGGTAAAAAAATGATTTGTTTGAGTCAGAGTAAATATGTTGATAATATTTTACAGAGGTTTAATATGCATGATTGTAAGACAGTTAGTATTCCTTGTCCATTTGGTACTAAGTTGAGCTTGGATATGTGTCCTAATTTTGATGATGATATTGAGGATATGTCTAAGGTTCCTTATGCTAGTGTTGTTGGTAGTTTAATGTATGCAATGATTTGCACTAGACCAGATATAGCCCAAGCAATGGGAGTTTTATGTAGGTTTATGTCCAACATTTGTAAAGAGAATTGAAATTTTGTTAAAATGGTGTTTAGATATTTGCAAGGTACCTTTGATTATTGTTTAGTTTATCATGGTACTGATAATGTGGTCAAATCATTGGACATACAAGGATTTGTTGATGCAGATTGGGCAGGTGACTTGGATAGTCAAAGGTCCACCAGCAGGTATGTGTTTACTCTGTTTGGAGGAGTAGTGAGTTGGATGAGTAAAAGGAAGGCTAAAATTTATTTATCCACCACTAAAGTAGAGTATATGGCTTCTACTCATGTCCCTAAGGAGGCAATTTGGTTGCAAAGGTTGTTTACAAGTATTGGTTTTTATTGTAATATTGTTCAGGTTAACTGTGATAGTCAAAGTGTAATTCATTTGGCTAAGAATTTGATCTATCATGCTCAAACTAAACATGTTGATATTCAATATCATTTTTCTTATGAGTTGATTGCTAATGGTCAAAAGGAGCTGAAGAAGATTGAAACATAAGAGAATGTTGTACATTTTCTTACCAAACCTATGAGCACAAAGAAATTTGCTTGGTGCAGGAAGGCCATGTGCCTTGTTATTTGTACCTAGTTGATTACATAATGGTGTGATTCTATTAGCTCTTGCAAGGTATTCAAAAAGTGGGAGAATTTTGGGAATTAAGGTTTCTCAACTGTCAGCCTCCTATAATGATTCAACAACTAAGCCTTCATAACTATGATTTAGAGATTGAACATCTAACTTGAATATCTATTTCAATCATCATGAAGGTGCATCTAAATTGTCAACCGAGGGACGTAAAATTAAAATGGGCTAGCACTGTATGTGTACTAGGAATCCAGAGTAGCCATATTCATCCTACAGCTAAGAAAGACACAATTCTAAAAGTCAATTTATTGTAAGGAAATAACATAAGTTTTGAGCATCAACCAACAACTATGCTAAGATGAAATGCATAAAAAAATTGAAAATCTGAGTGAGAAAACACGAAACTACTCTGTCTACTTTGGCTATATGAACAATCACATAATGGAATACTAGTGGGTACAAGAACAAATAGTGTCAGATTCTTAACTAATTACTGAACAAAAAATAACAACTAAACTAAACTAAGGTATGGGATGGAATACTCTCCAAGTGGCCCCCCTTGGATGAGTATCCCTTAAAACTAATGTAAAATCAGATGCAAGAACTTATAAATTTAAGTCATTCATTAAAAAACATGGGTAAAATCAAGCAACATGACTGTATTACTGAAAAACTTAAGAGTGTGAGTACATTATCAGATTGAGAAACCTATAATTAGAACCCCAGAAGGAGAATCGGAGTCTTATTTATCTAATCACCTAGCAAGGCGGTCAACTCCAATAGATTCATAGGATGCCATATTAGGGAAAGCATAGAAAGTGGAGAGGTGACTACGCATGCACAAAATCTGTCAGGAATGTTTGTTTTAACATGAATTTGGCACAACAATAATGCCTATATTTTCTCAAAAATAATTAAGACCATTACAAGGTGGTTATATTTTGATTTGAATGAGGAATATTTCTATTGTTGAGATTCTTTCCTCCATTAAATGACCACCTTGTTGATCAGTATGGCGAATGTCCAGCTAGTGAAATCTTCCCTAGTTGCAAGCTTCTAATTATATCTACATGGAAATATTAGTACGCACAACTAAATATCTATAGCTATCTCAAAGTGATATTCATTAATCACATGCAAAATTAACACAGATAGTTCATATAACATTTCAATATCATTAAAAGTTATGAAAATAAGTTCATGTCCAAAGTCTATGGCTTTAAGGAAATATCATAAAAAGGTAAACATCCAAGCATTGAAGGCTATAACAACTACAAAAAATGGATAAAAAACACTATCAATAATTAGACCATAAACTAGAATCATCACTCCCCCCAACCTAAAGTCTTGTTGGTCCTCCAACAGAGGGAGAGTTGTACTTTTTCTTGGTCAATGCCCTAAAATTTGCAACTACCAGCTCTCCTAAATCATTTTTTATTGTATATGAATTAGGATCCCAATAGAACCCTTGTTGTTTGTTCAACTATCTCCATCTTTGTGTCTCTACAACTATGATGTATCAGTAGTATGTGAAGTTTGGCATAGGCCATAGTAGGATAGGTGGCTAAAACGTTAGTGGAAGCCAAAATTATCTCTTTTCCCTCCAATCTGTATATATCTATCAACTCTCTTAAGTGATGCAACATAGTTCTACATGGAATGAGGCTCAAATTGTTTCAAATCATTAGTTAGGTCATTCCACCTTTGTGATAGGTATCCCATTATAGATTCCCCTATGGTTTTTTCTACCTTCACATATTCTTTATAAATTGCCTCTCTCTCAGAGAGGATCCCATTGCCATAACTTGGTCGGTAGAGAATTATGTGCCAATCTTATAAAATGTCTCCTCGGTTTATAGATTCAACCCTAATGGGAAAGGGAATATTGGATTCAATTTGCCTATATAGGTCTTGAATTGCTTACCACAACTAACTTTGTTCTCTACCAAGGACATGAATGCCCTAAATTAGACATCTCCAACATACAAAAGTGGATTCCAATCATAGTCTTGGGTCACAACATAATTATGTAAATAAAATTTACACAACAATTTTTTTATTTTAGGAGGAGCAATCCAATAAGCATTGAAAAAATTAATAGGGGTCTCAATGGAGGGATTCAAACCTGAAACAATCCTTTCTATCTTAAAATAAGTATTCTTCTTCTTCAAATATAGAGAAAAGAACCTCAGAGGAGCCCTGAACTCTAATATTTGAGGTACTAAAGTTGTCATATCATCCACCTTTTTCTTTAAAGAAACAATTCCTTCATTCTTATCCTCAATCTCTTCATCTCTCTTTTGAATTTCCTTCTTGAGCCTACATTTATCTCCTTTCCACTCTTCTTCCCTCCTCAACACTTCTCTCCATAATTTCATGACTACCTTGTGCGTCTAGGAATTAGAGGGCCTGTGTATTCCTACCAAAACTTTTCCTGACACTTTTACTTGTTCCTCATAGAGTACCAGCTACAGGGGTGCTGACTGTTCTCCCAGTTCTAGCTGTAGGGCTTCAAGTTCTTGTTCTTGATCATTCTACAAGACCTCTTGCTTTTGTTCTTATTACAGGAGCTCTAGCATCTTCTCTTTCTGCAGGAGCTCCTAATTTTCCTCATGCCCTCGACTTTCAACTTTTTCTACGATGTCAGCAAGATCTGCCAGTGTTAAGTTTGTTGCTTCCTCAAATATGTCTTTTTCCTCAAAATTCACCTCCTCCATTGGATCTTCTATATCCTCACATGATGTTTCTCTAGGTTTAGGGCTTCCCTTAGGAGATATGCCAATGGCTAGCCTAGTTGGTCTTTATTTTCTAGGAGGATTTCTTCACTTTTCCTTTGTTGTAGGAAGAACAGTGTCAACCTCTATTTCTTAGAGCTTGGCACTTGTTTTTCTACTATTTGGTGTTTAACTTTTCCTTTTCTTATTTTTGCCTTCTTCTGTGCCCTAGTTCTCATTAGGGTGCAAAGAGGGACATCAACATCAGAATCTAGAGAGGAACTTCCTTTTTTTGAATTTTTAGTTTCAAAATAACTAATCTCTATGGTTTGCTAAGATACAAGAGGGTTTACACTAGGGATTCCACCAAAAGTTGAGGTTCGAGGAGTGACTCAAACATTTCTCTCCCTCCTACTAACCCTACGAGGTTGAGGCAAAAACCTAGGTCATAAATTCTTTGGTTTAATTTGATCAATATTCAATAATTCTTCCCAAGATATATTAGAAACATCATGTAGAGACTTCTCAACTAATTATTTGATCAGAAAATGGTGGGAAATGGAATTGTCCCTACCTTTATGGGTCTTAATCACCATGATTGAAACAAGGTGGTATAGCACATTTGGCACATTCATTATTCTCTTGTGCCTCATATGGTTCAAGAGTTTGAAATGCATGGAATGTAGATTTGACTAATGAACCTCACAGGTAATATACTTTAAAACATAAAAAACTACCTACTTCCATGACTTAGGGTGAGAAATTCTCTTTGCTTCTTATTTTTCTGTGCTTAACGAAGGTTCACAAGGTTTTATAAATTTGGTCCTAGCTGACCTGGCATCTCTGGTAACAAGGTAATATTCATCATCGACAAGCAACCCTATAACTTCTGCAATCCTTTCCTTAGTGTCCATGACCGTCAACCCATTTACCATGGCCTTTCCTTCAAACAATGCTTAAGAAAATTCCAATGTGATGTCTTCGTCAAAACCATTCAGCTTCAGGAAATAGTCTATCCATCTGTAGTTTCTAAAATCAACCAGGCAAGGTGCATCCTATAGTAATACATCATGAAGGATGGGTTCATTTAAAATTAAACCACTTCCCATTGTCTGCAATCAAACAATCACTCTGCAAAAAATTTCCTTCCTATAATCTTCATTTGAAAGAAAAAAATTTCCTTCTTGCAATGCTGCCAAATTTACAATGCTCATATCAACTGAATTTTACCTTTTAGCTCAAGATTCTAATAGGAGAAAATAAAAGTAGTAAAAGATTAATAAATGTAGGCTATGATTAAGGAAAATGGTGGTGGTTGATGTCCTTTCACACATATGAATCGTCATGTCACTCAAAATTCAAATCAGCTCAATACATAAATTTTGCTGATGTGAACCAATATGGATACACTCATGGACATGGTATTTTCACTTTCCCCCAACCTAAATTTGCACATGTTTCCTCACATGAGAGGTGGAATGACGCTTTGATAGGGGTAGGGAATAATTAAATTCTATGGAAAATATCCATATTAATTTACAAAAATTATATAAATGCACTAAAAGACAATTAAGATATAACAATTGATGTGCACATACCTGAATTCATGGAAGATTTATTGCAAATATTATGGAGAAAGTACCAATCACTTTTCAAGAAAATCAATTGAGCAATTAATGAAGTTGGAGTGGAATGAGGTGGAATGGAATGAAGTTAAATGAAATAAGTGAAATGATGGTGGTGAGGTGGAAGAAAGAGAAAGGTGTAATGGATGGGCAGATGGGTGAAGAAGTGGACCCCCAAAGAAGTGGAAGTATTAATCATGACAAGTTACATAGCTTAGTTAGCTAGAAGGAGGGACATTAGGTACACTTCCTTCAGCTACAAGAAGTTTGGGTGTTGCATGCTAAGTGAATTGTTGCAATAAATCCTCCTTAGAAGAACTAGCTTGTAATACAATCTTAGACAATGACCATTCACCAACAGCTTAAATCTGACATGGTCAATGGTAGTGATCTGAACAACCCCATTGGGAAAAACTTCATCAACCTCATATGGTCCTAGCCACCTTGTCTTCAATTTTCTCACATTGTCTTGATACCTTGAGTCATAGAGAAGTGCCTAATCACCTAGCTGGAATTTCTTATCTTTGATGAATTTTTCATGCCATTTTACTCTTTGATTTTGCACTACCTTTGTGTGATGCAAAGCTTCCTTCCTCATCTCATCCAAAGAATTCAGCTACATGATTTTGTCCCTTTTTCCTCAGAGATATTCATCCCCAAGTCCTTTGAAGTCCTAAGAGTCTTATGCTCAAATTCAATGGGCATCATAGTTGTCTTTCCATACAACTCAAATGGAGTGAATCATGTATTTGTTTTCCATGTAGTTTTGTAAGCCCAAACAACTTCTGGTAGTCTTGTTGCCCAATCCTTTCTATGTCTAGCCACTATCTTGGTCAGAATGGCTTCAATTTATCTGTTGGTCACCTCAACTTGGCCATTGGCCTAAGGGTGATAAGGGGTAGACTTCCTATGCCTAATGTTGTACTCATTAACCAGTTCTATAACAAGGGTTGAAGTGAATTGAGCCCCTTGATCAGTCACTATCTCTCTTGGAACCCCATACTATGTGAAAATTTCCTCATAAAGAAATTCTGCAACCTTATTGTCTCTTGCATGATTCATGACCTTAACATCTACCCACTTGGTTACGTAATAAGTTCATACCAAAATATAGGATTTACCATGTGATGGAGGATAATTGTGTCCTACAAAGTCCAATCCCCACTTATCAAATGGAGTGATTACTACCTAGGGGTAAAGTGGCATCTCATCAGATTTAGCTGGTCAACCCATCCTCTAACATTTGTCACACTTCCTTTTATATCTCTATGCATCCTTATAGAGTGTGGGCCAATAATATCTTGTGTTTAAAATATTTATTGGCTGCAAAATGCCCTCCACAAGGTTCATTGTGACATGCATGAAAAATTTCATGAGTCTCATCTTCCCTCACACATATCCTCATGACATGGTCTAGTCCAATCTAGAACAAGCATCCAAAACTCCATGAGAAAGGAAAATATTTTTTAGTGAGCACCCTCTTCTCTTTTGGAGAGAAGTGAGGAGGAAATATCCCTGACTAGGTTATTAGCTATGTCACCATACCATGGTGTCTGCACACTGATGGAAAATAGATGCTCATTATGGAAGGAGTCATATACAACTTAATTGTCCTCTGATGTAGTCAACCTTGAAAGAAAATTTGCAACAACATTGGCCTTCCATGGTTTATCCATAATGGTCATGTCAAACTCTTGCATCAACAATAACCATCTTTCCAGCCTACGTAAGATCAAGGGTTTTTCATGAGGTATCTAATGAATTCATGATCAGTGTGCACAAAGATCTGGTATCCTATTATGTAGAGCCTAAATTTTTTAAGGGAATATATCACTACTAGAATTTATTTTTTGTCACTATATAGTTGAATTTAGCTCCTTGCATATTTTTGCTGACAAAATAAATAACGTTTTCAATAGCTCCTTCTTTTTGTCCTAAGACTACTCCTATGGAATAGTTTGATGCATTTATATGGATGTGAAAAGGAAGCTCCCAGTTAAGACCCTTGAGTACAGGAGCATGAGTTAAATTTGATTTCAAATCAGAAAATGCCTTGTCACAGTCTTCTATCCATTAGAATTCAACATCTTTAGTTAGGAGATTATACAATGGTGTTGCCATTTTGCTAAAGTCTTTGATGAACCTCCTATAATAATCTACATGTCATAAGAAACTCCTAACATATTTTTTTGTTAGGGATAGGAAGATTAGTGATCACCTTAATATTTGTAGGATCTACTTGAATTCCTTTGTGAGAGTTGTAGTGGCCAAGAACTACACCTTCCTACATAATCATGAAGCACTTTTCACTATTTAAAGATAGATTGTGGTCTTCACATCTCTTTAGGAACATTTTGATATTTTCCAATGCTTTGTTAAAGTCAATGCCATAAGTGGTGAAGTCATCCATATAGATTTCCATGCAATGAAGATATATATCTGAAAATATGCTAATGACTACCCTCTGAAAAGTGGTAGGCGCATTGCATAAGCCAAATAGAAGTACTGAGTAGGCATAGGTCCCTCATGGATAGGTAAACTTGGTCTTCTCTTGGTCCTATGGTGCAATTTGGATCTGGTTATATCTGATAAATCCATCAAGGAAATAAAAGTACTACTTTCCTGTAAGTGAGTCCAAAACTTGATCTATGAAAGGTAAGGGGAAATGGTCCTTTTTGGTGGCAGCATTAAGTTCCTTGTAATCAACACAAAATTGTCACTTCCCTCATTTTTTAGACACAATCACCAATGGGGACACCCATTGGCTATCTGAGATGGGGTAGATAAATCCCACATCTAGCCATTTCTATATTTCCCCTTCTACTATTTTTCTCAATTGGGGGTTAATTCTTCTTTGTGGCTGCCTCATTGGTGTATAATCATTTCTTATGTATATCCTATGAGTGAAAATATTAGGGTCAAATCCCTTCATATCATGATAATCCCACACAAATGTACACTGGTGGGCCCTTAGCAAGTTTTCCAATGACAACTATTGTTCTTCACTCAGTTTACTGTTAAATTTTAGATATTTTCCTTATGACAACTGCACTTGTGTAGTTAACTCAACTCTATATGATTCACTAATTATGCTTGGTACCTTGAGTTCATATGGTAGAAATGCATGAGACATACCTATTTCTACAGGAAGAGTGTTTGCAGGACAAGTGTATGCAAGATGGGCGACTACAGGAAGAGCGGTTGCAGGAAGAGAAACTGCAAGAAGAGTGGTTGCATGAAGAACAGTTGTAGGAAGAGAGGGCAGGAGTGTCTTCATTGTTTCAGAAGAATCAGATGCATGACAGGATGATGCTTCTTCTATCCAATAATTCTTCTAAATTATGTTAGATAGTACTTCATCTTCATCTGGAAGCTACATGAAAGAACTTTTGTTGAACATCATAAGTTGTGCCACATAATTAATTTCCTCTACCTCTTCACCAACATGTGGCCATACAGGGTCATTATTATCATGGGAGGGTTGGGCAAGACGGTAGAGAATAATATTTTTGGTGCAATTTCCATAATAAATGGTCATGTCTCCTATCTAACATCTAATATAGGCATATGTTGTTGCTAATTATGGCCTTTTAAGAATAATGGGGTACCTGCCTAGTGTGGCCTTAGGAGAAAGAATGATAAAATATGTTGGGTACTCCCACTTGAGTCTATAGTTACCACAAGATCCTCTACTATACTATCCAGCTTAACAATAGAACTTCTAGCAAGCTACAAGATAGTAGGAGTAGGTCTCATGCTTGCAACATTTAGTTGATGTAGGATGTCCTTAGTCATCACATTTATTGTTGCTCCCAAATCAATCAGAGAATTTTTTATCTAGATCCCATTTATAACAACTCCTACCATGGGACTCCCTGGGTCATTATATTTGGGGATAGTCACTTTCCCAAGAATGATGTCAACCAACTATCCCACCACATGAACCATATTGGGGTTTCTCTTCTTCTTGCCTGACTTCTTAAGGTATGCTTCCTTGATTTATTTTCCATATATGGGAACATATTTTATGGCCTAAAATAGAGGTTTTTGGACACATATATGCTTCAACTAATCTAGAATGTCAAAATTTGTGTCCTTTTCTTCCTTTTGTTTCAAAGTTTCCAACATTTGGGAAAATGGTGGTTCTGGTTTAGTCTGCTTGACTGGGATTGGTTTGGGATTTTTAGTTGTACCTGACTGAATGGGGATATTCAGAGGATCTTCTTCCTTCACAGGAAGCTCAGTGATGATAGGTGTGGAAGGAGATGGAAAATTAGTTCTTGAACACAAACAGATGTAACTTCCACTCACAACATATGCAAGGAATTGATTTGGATTAGTAGACTATACCAACTATTGTTGTGGTTTATTATTTTGGTTAGGTGTGGGTTGGGATGGAAGCTAAGTAGTTTTAGGTGTAGTTGAATTTGAACTAGCAAAAGGAGGAATTATAGCAGTTTGTTGAGGTTTAGAAGGCACCTGCATGTAATTGGTTGTCTATTTTGACCATTATTGTCCTCCCCAGCATTGAGATGCTTGTTGCCAGTTTCCTAGAGGTGGCTGCCAATTTCCTTGAAACTGCTAACAATTCCCTTGGGGTTGCTACCATTGGGGTGGAGAGTTTTGGTGATTAGGCCTAACATTTGGAGGGTTATTCCAAGACTGTGGTGGATATCCTCCATAATTTTATGGATATGGGGGTTTCCATTGGCTACCAGATGGATAAGAATTTAAATATGGCCCAACAAAAGATAGTGGATCTGGTAGCATGCCTTGTCTTGGTGCCCATGGCCTTCTTTGTGCAAGATTGTAGAATTTATCTTCTTCATCTTGGATTGGATTGAACTTAGGTGCCATCTGATTTCTATCAATATTAGCTATCATCTTGCATTTTCAATCCTTCTTTTGTTTGCAATGAGGGCAATATTCTGCCAACATTGCCTTTGCCTCTTGTTTCTTCTTGGCCTGCAGTGTATCCAACTGAGTAGATAGATTTTTTCTGATGTCCTTTTTGAAGTCTGCCAGTAAGTGAGTAATCTCTATCCTTAAAAATCCACTATTAGATGACTTACCTATGGAATATTGGTAAGCTCTCCCCTTATTTGAAGCTTCCCTAGAATAGTTTTGACATATCTTCTTGATGTCTTCCCACATAACTTGGGTAATATCTCCTCCTCCCATCACGTCCAAGGCATCTGTGAAACTATCGTTAATTCCTCTCAAGAAAATAAGCTTTTTTTATTCTTTATTGAGTGTATGGTGTGGATATTTTTGTAGCCAAAACAAAAACCTTGAAATATAATCTTCCAGGCTCTCATCCTCCTTTTGTTGCATGCTAAAAATGTCACCTCCTCTCATGCCACTGCTCCTACAATAATCCTTGTATTTCTCAAGGAACTTTGTCTCCATTTCCTCCCAAGTATCCATAGTATCTCTGCCTAGGCTCATGAACCATCATAATGCAACTTCTTTCAAGGTGACAAGGAATATCTTATGCCTATGGGCATTGGTGGTATAGTCATAACTTTTGTAAAGTATATCAAACTCAAACAAGAATGTATCAGGATCTTCTATGACAAGTCCATAGAACTTAGGAAGAACTGAAGCAAAGATGTTTTTGAGGTTTTCTAATTCATTCTGATGAGAAATTGGGAAAGGAAAACATGGTTGGTTAGATCTATTTCTATTTGCATCACCCATGCTTATTTGATGAAGTTCCAAAGAAAGGGGGTTTTCAATCAGATCATGATCTTTTGAGGAGGCTTCAAAACTAGTTAGATCTGGAAATGTATCTACAAAGAGGTGTGGCTCTTCTTCTTCTTCATCTCTGGGAAGGTTTTGATACTCAATTATCTAGAATAGATTAGGATTATTAGGAATGAATCTCCCATGAGCATCTTTTCTCCTTTGTCTTTGCATACAGTATCAACTCACTATCAACCAACTCACACAAATAATTGGCAAAATAATAGCCTGGGGTCATTAGTTTCCTAAATGAAGGGTATACTAAGAACAACTTCCAAAAGCACTACAATAGGAAAAACTATCAATGACTCCAAAGAACATGCTAGTTTGACACCATCATTGACAATGATACCAAAAATGTCAACCTCCTACAATGATTCAAAAACTAAGACTTGATAGATGTGATTCAAAGATTAGACATCTAACCTGAATAGATATTTCAATCATCATGAAGACACATTTAAATTGTTAATATAGGGACATAAAATTGAAATTGGTCAGCACTGTATGTGCACTGGGAATCCAAAGTAGCCATATTCATCCTATAGCTAAGAAAGACACAACACTAAAAGTAAATTGCTTGTAAGAAAATAACATAAGTGTCGAGCATCAACTAACAACTATGCTAAGTTGAAATGCATGACATAAATGAAAATATGAGTCAGAAAACAAGAAACTACTCTGTTTTCTTTAGCTATAGGAACACTCACATAATGAAATTCTAGTGGTTGCAAGAACAGACAATGCTAGATTCTTAACTAATTATAGAACAAAAAATAAAAACTACACTAAACTAAGGTACAAAACAAAATACTCCCCAAGTGGTCCCGCTTGGATGAGTAAGAATAGAATCTATAGAAAATTGAATGTAGTTTCTAAACTACTAGTTTTATTTATTTTTTAAAATCTATTTGGTGAAAATTTGAAATTTCAATGCAGTAGTACTTAAATTTCAGGGAAAAATAAGAAGTAGGTGTCTGTCTGACCACCCTAACCACAATAACATGATAATATTTTTTATAAGATTTTAGATATAACTAGAAGACTCATGTCCCAATGTGATGCATATTTTTTTGTAATTATTTCCAAGTAAATAATTAATTATGATTTTTTTTTTTTTTAATCCTATAGTATTCAAAGCATAGAATGTGATACATGTTTCGGATTTAAAAAATGTGATGTTGTTTAAAAGCTATAGATTTTTTTCAATCAGCCTATCAATCAAGATTTTAGTCATAATTTAAATAGAAAATGAATAATAATTATTTATTAAATTCAAAGTAAAACATAATTTATATTGGTGGAAATCTTAGAATCTCTTTTAAAAACCCTTTTCATTTCATCAATTTTGGGTAAAAAAAAGTGGTTAGCCACATACCCTACACATAACCATCATATCGCCACTTTTTGGCCCATCATAATTCCGCACTTACCCATTAGAAGATTATAAAGCACATATATGAGAATATTCTACACCAAACCAATAAAAGAAGATTAAGAACACAAAAATAAAATGATAAAAAATTTATTACATTCTGCATTTTAATCATGTGCAATGGTGGATTTTAATATCCTATACTCAAGAAAAATCCCAACAGTATTGCACAGATGGTAGAGGACAGTCATCATTGAAAATTACATAGGAGATATTATAACAAAAATAAAGTTTTATGCAACTCTAATAAAATCAAAGATAACCATATTTGGCATGGCTTAATGAATGCAGAGGCAGGACCAATATATTCAACATTGAACCAACATTAGAAGATTAAAAAGAGAGGCATGAGATTGAAATAAGTATAGGTTCAAGAGAATAAACATAATAGTCGAGAACCATATGATATCCATATGAAACATGGATTTATGAATGGAAATTGCAAAGAAGCAGAGAAAACATTTAAGTAACATGAGAAGATTATAAAGCACATATATATGAGAATATTCTACACTCAACCAACACAAGAAGATTAAAACCATAGAAATGAGATGTCAATTTTTTTATTACATTTTGTATTTTAATCATCTAAAACGACTGAATGTAGAATAACTATGGATTCAATGGAGTGAAAATTATAGCCAACAAGAATTGTGGAGAGATAAAATTATGTGGCAATCGAAATAGACGAGAAGAAAATAATTATATTGATATTAAAAACTGGACTTATCTATATATAGATAAGCACACGACCTCATAGATAGATGTGGAAAATACATATACACATATACACACTCACACATACATATAAACATTCAAATCTGCATGCATATATGCATACAAATAGTGCATTTTCTTAATATATAACCAGTTTTACAAGCAACAAAGCAACATGATCCAAAATCAAAGGTGTTTTGATGTTATGGGTATACCAAAGAAGGAAAAGAAAATAGATGTCCAGTCAACCCAAACTACAAAAAATATTGGAAGTCACAATCAAACATGGTTGTATGGAATTTAGGGTAGTACCACTATTATCTCTAGAGAGTCTTTCCTAGAAGAGGATATTCCAGAAAAATCTAAGAGGAACAACTTGTACTTTGATTCAAAGTTAATTCTTGCAACTTTGACTATTGTTGTTTTAAGCCTTGTTTTTGAATTATAGGTTTGAGTTTTAATAAGAACAATGAAAAAAAAAAAGTGTAGATGACACCAGTGATAAGAGACTGAACTGCCATTATAGTAGAAGACTTATATTCCAACATATAAATCTCTTGTGCTGACATCTTCCATAAGCTTGTTGTAGCCTCATCAAAAGTAGTAGCCCAAATCTCACCTGTGTGGTCTTCCATCTTTAGCTACAACAAATATCAGAAGTCACAATCAAACATGGTTATCTATTATTTAGTGTAGTACCACATATTATTGGGAGACTCTTCACACTTTTTCTTGCATTATCTTCCATTGGCCTACAAGGGACATGCAACATAACAAAATGCATCAGTTTTCATATATTTCATTATTGCCTTGACAGTAGCCTACAAAGTTTCTGGCAAGGAAAGCCAACGGTTCAAGATATATCCAATAGTGACTTTGCCATTGGCCAAAGAAAAATTTTGAGGCACTGTCTAGGAGGGCTCAATGGTAGGTGGCTCAACATGTCCTTGTTGCATCAAAGCTTCTACTTTCATAATTTCAGGATTTATGTATAGAACAGTCCCTACGGATGTATTCACAAAAGATCCATTGAAATATCCAACACAGCCATTTCTAACAAGTATGACATACAAACCAAGAATGCACAACATTTCCAACTCATCACCCTTTACTTCCCAATTTGGGCCCCACAAATTAACGTTAGTACAACAAGATGACAAATCATTAAGTTTCACAACTCTTTGAATTATTTCAGATTGATATTTTTTGTAAATAGTTGATACCTTTCCTACATGCACCACAACCCCAATAATATCAATCAAACTATTATTTCTGCAGCTTGCAATTTCATTTAATGGGATGAATTTAAATACTTTTTCTGACATAAAGGTCTCATCATCACAACACTTCAAAATAGATTTTTGATCCAAAATAATTTCCATGTGGTTGTTCAACTTATTAAATTTCTTATCTGATGGTTTGACTGAGCCTATTAGCACACAATAAGTGTGGCCCACCTAAACCCTATCATAATGAAAATTTTCTATGTCATTAAAGCAAGTGATTCATATTTTTGTTCACTCACTATCAATAATGTCAAATCTGAATACTTGGCCCTCACGTCCTTGTTTATTGTAATGTTACATATCCATTTTAGTTGTCACTGGACCTTTTATTATCCATTTGGTTTGGTAAATATTCATTCCCTTAACATGACTAATATTTGAAGGAGCACTATGTTGTGTTGGGGATGTATGAATCCCAAATTTTAAGGATTGTTTGGATGGGGAGGGCGGCCCACCATTTGTTTTTCTTGATCTTTAAACATATATCTAGGTGTTCCAATTAACTCACAATCTAAAATTTTGACATCTAAGGACAATATAACAATCACCCTAGAACTAGACAAAGATCAAATATTTAAAGGTGGTCCCCACAAAGAGGAAATAATACAACAAGAAGCACAAGTAGTGCAAAATAATAGCCAACCTTGATTCCCACAACTTCCTACAAACATGGTTTTTCAAGCACAAGATGGAACCTATTTTCAATGCCCATGCAAACAAAAGGTCATTGTATCTTGCAAGAAAAGTGTCTATCTATATGTGGATTCCATCAAAGAGGACAACTTTGTAATGATGAATTGGGATTTGATTGCCACCTATTTTCTAAAAAGACATCAATTGAAGAACTAGAGATGGGATGAAATCTCCAACATTAATAGATCAGATCACATGCCATGTCAAGGATGGTCGTAAAATTGAATCTTTCAAGGTATTTTTTCTCAGCTAAGCCAAAAAAATGAGATATTCAAGGTTGTGACACGTCTCTAGAAGAAAAAGCGATGGAAAGAGGTAGCACATAATGAATACATTATTGGTATCTGATATGTAGACACATAGATAATTATACATGCTTACAAGATCACAACTTCAAAATTGAATATAATAGATGAATATGAAAGGAGGGAAAGGTTGAGCAAGAAGAAAACAAGATTATATTTTTTGTTGAGTATAAGCAAGGAAAAACATAACTATGTTAACACATCTCAAAACTAAAACCCTTTTTTTTCTAACACATAGGTCACTCCCAAATGGCCAGCAAACCAAAAGGAAAAGGAAATATAAAGAAATTAAACATAAATTAGTTATACTATTATATTACAAGGACTGTTAATTAAAATGAAGTATATCCACACTTCACTGGATACACATAGAAAAGAGCTAGTATAATTTTTACTATCAAAAATGAAACAAGGAACAAACTTACGGGATTAGTGCTCGAGGGTTGTTCAACAACCTAGGGAGAACCAGAGTCCACTGACATTATTGGGGCTCATATTTAAAATTTTGAGAGTTGCAACGCTGATGGCTGACTACGAGCTCTATGCCACAACAACATGAGGGTTGAATGTTCAATTAAAGCAACAAAGGCTGATGAGAACCCCAATGAAAACACATACAGGAAATATAGAATACTAATAAAATCACAACCATCAAGATGTTCAAAACACAACATGATCTCTCAATTTTTTTGTGGAGACATTAACAATATAAGGGAAAAGAAATACTAAAAAAAAGGCTTCAATGTTTGATATAACAGTTAATATATATAGTTTATCATTCCAAGAATTCCCTATTGAGGCTCAAACAAATAAAAACTATTTTCCCAAAAGAATAAACATAGGGAAAAGTATGTATGAATGTTGTTTACATCTACTTTAACATACATACATATCTACATATAGAAAATTAAAATGAAACACAACAAAAGAATTCACGCTATCCACCCAACCATATTGGGTCATCGAGCACCATAGGCTCTCACCAATTTATGGCAGGATGGAGAGAAATCCATCTTTTCTTGTCACTCATTTTATTTTCCCTATGTGCAAATATCTACGTATGTAAAATTAGATGTAGAAAACATTATTATATATAGACAATATTCATATCAAACATGCAACCCATTTTTTATTTATTTTTAATGGGTTTATTACTGTGAATTCTTCTATTTTCTGGTCTTTTTACTCCAAAATATTTTTTTTGGCTTTTTACAATGGCTAGACAAAGAAGGTGGCTAAAAGGAAGCAAGAAGGAAGATGCACATTTGTAAAACCCTTTTATAGAGCATTTCAAAATAGTCTATGTTCTTGCAAAACAACCAACCAAGAACATACATTGTCCATCACAATGATCAATGGTGACATCAATGTTCCATATAACACTTAAAATGCTAATTATCATTCCAAGAATGTCCCAAAAGAATAAAAATATGGATTAGTATGTATCAATGTTGTTTGCATCTAGTATGACATGTATACATATCTTCACATAGGGTAAATAAAATGAAACACAACTAAACAAGGCATTATCCATCATTACAATCAATGGTGACATTAATGTTCCATATAACACTTAAAATACAGTTTATCATTCCAAGAATGTCCCAAAAGAATAAACATTGGGATCAATATCTATCAATGTTATTTGCATCTACTATGGCATGCATGCATATCTACACATAGGGGAAATAAAATGAAACACAACAAAACAAGGCATTGTCCATCACTTTGATCAATGATGACATCAATGTTCCATATAATACTTAAAATACAACTTATTATTCCAAGAATGTCTCAAAAGAATAAACATAGGGATCAGTATATATTGATATTGTTTGCATCTAATATGACATACATACATATCTGCAAATAAGGGAAATAAAATAAAACACAATAAAACAAGGCATGTTATCCACCCAATCATATTGAATCATGGAGTGTCAAAGGCTCTCACCAAAAGAGAAAATGGTCTATTGCATAGAAATACACATACAACAAAAAGAAAATGTGCACATATATAAGTATCTAAATGAAGATGCACACAACACATATATATCTACATTTATACTTGTTGATACATGTAATTACATTTAAACTTATGTATGTTGTGTACAACTTACTTTAGATAAACATATATTTTCATATTTTTTCCATGTATGTGTATATCCAAGCAATAGATATGCATCAACAAGTTTAAACGTAGATATATATGTGTGTTGTGTGCAACTTACTTTAGATAAACATATCATTTGATTTCTATGGTTTAAATCTTTTTGTGCTGGCTGAGTGTAGAGTATATTACTGCCACATGTGAGTTCATGTTATGTTGCATATGTCTATCTTTGATATTGCTACAGTTGCATAACTTATTTTCAAGCACACATACATAGATAAAATAAATGCACAATGTTGCTCTCGAATAGGAAAACTGCAACTGTCAATTGAAACATATGTATCTGTTCTTTTGTGGTGATGGTTTCAACACAATAAAATAGTTAATGTTATATTGTTTATGTTGTTTTCTATAAGGCATTGTTGATTTTTTTTTCTCTAGCCTTGGCACAGTTATTTAGTTCTTTTGCATGGGTTTGTTACTGTGAATTCTTCTATTTTGTGAGATTTTTCATCTGGGTCACTGTTGAAACCAATATTGTTTCATTTATGGTTCATTTTTTGTGGCAATTCACTGTGAATTCTTTTATCCTTTATGACACTGTTGAAACCAATATTGTTTCATTTATGGTTTTTGTGCGATGTCGACTATTTCTATATTAAGTGCAATAAGAAACATGGGTTTCACTAATGATCACAATGGTGGAGAATGTATGTTCTTGCTCAGGGGTTTCGTGAGAGGCTATGAGGCTCCATGACCCAATATGGTGGGGTGGAGAGCAGGCCTTCTTTATTTGTGTTTCATTTTTGGGGAAAAAATTATTAGAGCCATGACTTTTATATTGCTTTTGCGACCATCACCCCATGCCAAAATAAATAAATAACTCCAACCACCTTCACAAAAGCTTGACAATGGATGATCAAACTTGCACCTTCACAAAAGCTCACCGTCCTAGCATCAAAATTAATTGTTTTATGGTTTCCATGTAGTAGCGATGGTTGTAATAACACCCGCCATTTAAAACCTCAAAAAACATAGCGAAAGTCTGTGCAATTTATGATAAGACATCATTGGGTGTTGTTATGTGGCTTTACTTGTTATTAGAGTTGTGAGCTAGGATAACGAATGCAATTGATTTTTCTGAGTGCATACAACATCTTGATACATATGTGTGTAGATATATGTGTCTATAATGTATTTTTATGTGTATATGCATACAAATTTGAATGTTTATATGTATGTGTGATTGTGTATGTGTGTATATGCATTTTCCATATTTGTTATATTAAGTGTAATAAAAAACATTGATATCACCATTGATTATGTTGGTGGACAATGTTAATCTTTGACTATAATCAATGGTGAAACCAATGTTTCATCTCACACTTAATATACAACCCGTCATTCTAAGAAATCCTTATTGAGGCCTAGACAAATAATAAATATCCTTCAAAAAGTATAAACATAGAACTTGCTTAATTTCTTTCCAACCATCTCCAGTATAGGGGAACCAAAAATGAAATAGTATTACTAAAGCCACAAATTAACAATCACCAGTGCCTTATGGAAAATAGTGCAAACTATTACCACAGGCCACACAAAAACAACCAACAATGCCTTATCGAGAAGAATGTGAACTATTTTGTTACTTTGCAACCATCACCACTACATAGAAACCATACAATAATTAATGTTGATGCCAACCATTTTTTAATTTCACTAGCCTTCTCTTTCGATGTGCCAAAAAAATTTAAAATAAAAAATAAAAGAAGCTACCACCTTTTTTCCAACCAGGAGCCAGACGCTGGAAGGGTTAAAAATCGGGAAGGCTAATGAAAATTCCGGCCATAGTGCACAAAGTAAGGGAAAACCAAAAAAAAAGAGGTTTCATAATTTTGTCATTTGATTTCTATGGTTTTAATCTTCTTGTGTTAGCTGAGTGTGGAGTATATTACTGCTACATGTGAGTTCATAAAGTTATGTTGCATATGTGGGTAAGTGCAAGAAGTTGAGTCCACGAAATGTGAAAGTTTTTGCCTTAGCCAAAAAAATGAAATCGCCATTGCAAAAATGGGATCTCGTTTTTAATAAACGGGATCCTTTTTTTTTTTTTAAATGGGATCTCGTTTAAAACAAGATCCCATTTTTTAAAATGGGATCCGTTTTTTTTTTAAAAATTTCCATTTTGAATATTTCTAAAAATGGAAATTTCCATTTTGGCAACTTTTCAAAATGAGATCCCCATTTTGAAAAGTTTCCATTTTGGAAACTGTCCATTTTGAAAAATTCTATTTTTGGAAATTTTCAAAATGGGATCCCGTTTGAAAATATTCCATTTTGGCAATTTACAAAGCATGGGATTTGTAAATGGGATCCCATTTTGTAAAAGCACAAAAAATGATTTTTTAATAAATTTTTTAAAATTTCAAATTGGTTTTGCTTTGTGGTCGGGTTTTTGCCTTGGATTTTGGTTCGGGAAAAGCAATGGGAGTATGAACGTAGGCCTTCAACCTGGTTTGACTTGCAAGTTGAAGGTTCTAACAATGTCAGAGAAAAATACTGAGTTTGGACATATGGCTGACGACTTTTTTTGTAGAATTTTTTGGCGAAATTAAAACCCATTTTAGATGAGACAATGTAGATTCTAAATATGTAATTTTTTTTATAATTGGATTATTTTTTCTATTTTTCAATTAATTTTTGATGAAATTGGTCCATAAACTTTAAATATCAGAGTTTTTTACTATTTTAATAACTTTTGATCAACATAACATTTTGACGAACGAATTCCATAAGGGCAAACTTCATACAATTATTTTCAATTTAAAAAAAAAAAATTGTAAAAAATGATAACTTTAGGTCATTTTATGCGTGTCGTACACAACGATTTTTCTAAACGACAAATATGCCTGATAAAAATTAACAAAAAAAAAAATATTCAATAAAAAATTACAAAAAAATATCCAGGGCAAGCTTCAGTGAGTCACAAATCTTTTCCCAAAAGGATTTAGAAAAATATGATAATTCAAGTCAAAATATGGATGTCGTACATGTGTATGGTATGGTAAAGAAAAATGACTTTTAAATAGTGGTTTTTACAAATGCCTATTGAAACTCAATTTGTACAATCTGGGTATTGAAATAAATTACATATTTGGAAACTAGACTCCGAGTACTATATTTTATGATTAGTGACCTTTTCGAAGATTCCATCTCTAAGTGCTTCAAATTTCAAGGTCAAAGTGTCAAATTTTGAAAATCAGGGAAAACACTTCCACTTTTTGGCCAAAAAGTGGACTCAACTTCTTGCTAGCACCCATGTCTATCTTTGATATTGCTACAATTACATAACTTAGAATGATAGGCTCTATATTAAGTGCAATAAGAAACATAGGTTTCACCATTGATCACAGTGGTGGACAATGTATGTTCTTGCTCGGGGGTTTGGTGAGATCCTATGAGGCCCCATGACCCAATATGGTAGGGTGGAGAGTAGGCCTTCTTTTGTTGTGTTTCATTTTATTTTTCCTATGTGCAAATATGTATGTGAAATTAGATGGGGACAACATTCATATGTATGGAAAACTATATATTGAGTGTAATAAAAAACATCAGATATGTATGTTTGTGAAATTAGATGCAGACAACATTCATATGTACGACAACCTATATATTAAGTGTAATAAAAAACATTGATATCATAATTGATTACGTTGGTAGACAATGTATGTTGGTCTGCCACTGTAATGAATGGTGAGACCAATGTTTCTTTTCACACTTAATATGTCTTCTGTCATTCTAAGAAATCCTTATTGAGGCCTAGAAAAATAACAAGTATCCTTCAAAAAGTATAAACATAGGACCTATTTAATTCCTTTCCAACCATCACCAATATATAGAAACCGCAAATGAAATAGTATTGCTAAAGCCACAAGTCAACAATCACCAATTCCTTATGGAAAATAGTGTAAACTATTTTCACCAAGCCACACAAAAACAACCAACAATGTCTTATCGAGAAGAACATGAACTATTTTATTACTTTAAAACCATCACCACTACACATAAACCATAAATCAAATAATTTATTTGAGGCCATAGAACAACAATTAACAATGCCTTATGGAAAATAACATGAACTGTTTTATTACTTCAACAAGTTTTAAATGCAAGGTCTAGAAAACCTCAAGGCAAAAAAAACAAAAAAATTGGAGGTTTCATACTAAGAAAGCCATGCCCAAAAAAATAGAACAATCTCGTAGCCCAACAATTTATTTTAAATAGTGGATGACATGGGAAAAACCACAAAAAAATAAAAATTCACAACAACAAACACATGCAAGGGGGAAAAGAAACAACCCCACACATGAAGATTTTATTGTAAACAATGCCTTAGTGAAAATAATAGAAACTATTTAATTACCTTGCAGCCATGGGCACCACATGAAAACCATAAATGAATACAATTTATTTTTTGGTATGCCCATCACATCAAAACACCTTTTTTTTATGATCTTGTTGCTTTGTTGCTTGTAGAACTGGTTATACATTAAAATAATGCATTATAACTTATAATGTTTAACAAAAAAAATATACTTCTTTTGTTACCTTATCGAAAATGAAAACCCATGCGAAAAATACCAAAATAACCCCACACTTGAACAATTTTTTTTTTCAACATTACCTTATCGAAAATGAAACAATATAGTCAAAGCTAGAGAACAACAGTCAACAATATAGCCAAAGATTTTTAAACAATGCCTTAGTGAAAATAACATAAATTGTTTAATTGCCTTGCAACCATTGACACCACACAAAAACCATAAATGAAATAATATTGGTTTCAACAATGTTGTAGATGTCAACAAAATTCACTGTAACAAACCCATGCAAAAAAAAAACCCTACACCTAAACAAATTCTTTTTTCAATAGTATCTTATCGAATATGAAACACTATAGTCAAACCTAGAGAACAACAATCAACAATTGCTTATGGATAACATAAACTATATAACATTTAATATTTTATTGTCTTGCAACCATCGACACAAAATGCAAACCATAAATGAAACAATATTGGTTTCAACAGTGACTCAGATGAAAATTCCCACAAAACAGAAGAATTCACAATAAGAAACCCATGCAAAAAAAATCTAAATGACCTTGCACGCGAAAAAATTCATTTTTCAACAATTGCTTATCGAAAATGAAACAATATAGTCAAAGCTAGAGAACAACAATCATTAATGCCTTATGTAAAACAACATAAATTGTATAACATTAACTATTTTATTGTGTTGCAACCATCACCACAAAATAGAAGCCATAAAGTTTCAATAGTGACAAAGATGAAAAAACCCACAAAATAGAAGAATTCATAGTAAAAAAGCCCATGCAGAAAAAACAAAACAACCCTACACATGGACAAATGGATTTCCAAACAGTGCTTTGTTAAAAATAGCATAAACTTTTTTACTGCCTTCCAACCATCGCCACTATATGGAAACCACAAATGAAACAATATAGCTATTTCCTTGCAACCATCACGACTACACGAAAACCATAAATGAACAATATTGGTAAAACCATAAAACATAAATACAAAATTCCCTATGAAAAATAACATAAACTATTTTACTGCCACAAAACACGAACCATAAATGAAACAATATTGGTAAAGCCACAAAACATAAATACAAAATTCCCTATGGAAAATAACATAAACTGTTTTACTGCCACAAAACACGAACCATAAATGAAACAATATTGGTTTCAACAATGACCTAGATGAAAAAACTCACAAAACAAAAGAATTCACAATAACAAACCCATGCAAAAAAATAAAAATAACTCCACACGCAGACAAAAATTAAATAACTCCACATGCAGACAAAAATTATTTCTTCAATAGTACCTTCTCGTAAATGAAGCAATATAGCCAAAGCTAGAGAACAACAATCAACAATGTCTTATGGAAAAAAACATAAACTGTATAACATTAACTATTTTGTTGCGTTGCAACCATCATTAGAAAATGGAAGCCATAAGTGAAACAATATTGGTTTCAATAGTAACCCATATGAAAAAACCCACAAAAGAGAATAATTCACAATAACAAACCCATGCAAAAAATAAAAAAATAACCTCGCACATGGACAAATTTATTTCCAAACAGTGTCTTGTAGAAAATAACATAAACTATTTTATTGTCTTCCAAACATCGCCACTATATGGAAACCATAAATGAAACAATATAGTTATTTCCTTGCAACCATCGTGACAACATGAAAATCTTAAATAAAACAATATTGGTAAATCCACATAACAACAATAAAAAATGCCCTATGGGAAATAACATAAATAGTTTTCGAAATACCCAACAAAGGGTTTTTTCATTATGCACCTCTTCTCGCTTTCTTTTAGGGGTTTCCCAAATGCACCTCTTCTCGCTTGCTTCAAATGCATCTCTTCCCACTTGCTCTCTCAACTCCCTTCCTTCTCCAACGATTGCATAAACGGGGAAAAAATTATGAGAGACGAGACTTTTGTATCGCTTTTGCAACCATCACCCCATGCAAAAAACACAAAATAACCTCCAACCACCTTCATAGAAGCTCGACAACAGATGATGAAACTTGCACCTTCAAATAATCTTGCCCTCATGGTTCACAACTCTGATAACAGGTAAAGCAACAAAACAACACCCAACAATGCCTTACAAAAAATTGCGCAGACTTTCGCTATCTTTTCCGAGGTTTTAAATGATGGGTGTTATTACAACTATCACCACTACATGAAAACCATACAATAGTTAATGTTGATGCCAATTGGCATTTAATTTCGATGGCCTTTTCCATCGATGCACCGAACGCTTTTAATATAAAAAATAAAAAAATCTACCAGCTTTTTTCTGATCGGGAGCCGAACGTCGAGGGGTTAAAAACTGGGAAGGGTGACGAAAATTCCGGCCAAAGTCCACACAATAAGCGTAGTGGCTAAATATTGTTTACAAAAAGTTTTATATAGAGTTTCAAATATTTTATTGATTGAAACATTTTTTAAAGAGAATGTGAGTAAACAATATTTCTTCATTTTCATTGAACAAATTATTCTTCTTTGAAAAAATAAACAATGCAGAAAAACTTACAATAAGAGTAAATGGAATGACATATGGTCTTAGATTTAGCCATTTTTCCTTCTATTATGGAACGACAGTTTCTTCCTCTACTAAACAACATATTGATGTGTAAATTTGATTTTTTAATTTGTTTTTTCTTGAAAAAAGTTAAGTGGAAAATATTGAAAAACAAAAAGCAGTTATAAAGGTCACCAAATTAGCTCAAATCCGAGAATGTAAGGTGAAATTTCGAATCGCATGATAGATTATGATACAAGCCTTCCTTTGTTTGAAAGGGAAGGCGACAATCAATCGCCACCACCACAATCTTATTCAATGCTTCCCCCTCTCCCAGATGAATATTGATGGATCTTGCTGAAGAGCTGCCAGCAGAATGCAATAAATAAATACCCACTCTCGAACATCAAACGTAATCATTTTTCTGTTTGAGTTTTCCTTCTAAAAAGAAAAATAATTGAACTTCCAAATATGAAAAGAAAAACAAAAAACAAAAAACAGAAACGAAAACTCTACTACTAAATCAACCACATTCAGACATCGATGTCATTTCTATTTCTGAAGCAATCCCATTCAGGCATCGATGTCATTCTTAGAAAACGACAGCTATTGCTTATTTGTGAGAGCAGCATTCAAACTTTCGACATTGTTGGTGATAGAAGGTGAGCCGAATTAATTATTTGGCAAATACCGGATTCCATGTTGTTAGCAGAAGCACATGCAACCACAGGTCTAAGGCAACGTCTACCCAGCCCCAGGAATGCACCCAGCATGGATGCATGGGGATGGATGTGCCATATGCCTCTCCCCGGGGATACAGCTGAGAATGAATTGTTTGTAATCTGAGCTATTGGTAAGAAGTACGGTTCTCTAATATCAGTAAATGCTGCTTTATTTCCAACTATCTTTACTGATTACTGATCGATCTGATGATTGAGGTATTTAAATCACTTGATTCCGTGTTGCGTATAAATAAGTTGAAATCCGTCAAAATAAGTCGAATACGAATAACGAATAAAGTACTTACTGTTATTACTAAGATAGCGGGTTTGTTTAGATATGCGGGTTTGTTAGTAGTTGTCTTCATGAGTTCAACATATTTTTTAATTTTTTTAATTATTTATTAATAAGTTAGTTTTCAATTAATTAAAAATTAATTTTATGTTTTTCAAATAAATTTAATTTTTTCAATAAAATAATCAAATAAAATTAATTAATGTACAATTAAAAATTATTATGAATTAGATGAAATTTTGTAGATTCAATTGTGTTTTAACAAGGAAAACAAGGTAAACTATTTTTTTAATATTTTTTTAGAATGATTTTTCATTTTTTTCTTTATTAAATCTTTCTATTATAAAAATTCTTTTTTCTAATGTATATAATTGCTATTATTTTATTGATTTTTTTCAGAAGATTTAGATTCATACTATTAAAATAATAAAATATAACTTAAATTAAAACACATCCATAAATTAGCATATAAAGATAATTAGGGATTTGATTTTACATGTAATTAAAATAAAAAATTAAATTAAATTTTAAACTATTTTGCATTGTCACTTTTTTTATTTTCCAAATTTTATTAACTTCAAAACATAAATAAATACAAATAATAATTAAATTAAAATAACTAAAATTATTATAATTATTAATTAAATTATACTTATAATTCTATTATTATTAATTATTATAATTTTAAAATCATTATAATTAGGATGAATAAAATAAAAAATAATGTAAAAATTATGGTTAGAACTATTAATTTAAATTAAAATAAATTAAAAACAAAATGTTACTAACAAAAATCAATAAAATATGATTAATATATATAATGTTTTAAAATTTTATTTATGTATATTTATCTTTATTCCAAATCTTATTTCCAATATTAATTCATAGAATTTTTTTTTTGTAATGTCACTCTACAATTCTTTATTATTAGAGTTAGGGTTACAACCATAATTTAGTAATGGATAGTGTTATGACCATAGATAGGGTTAGAGATAGATTTAGGATTGAGTTAATGGTTTACAATTTATTGTTAGGATTAATGGTAGGGTTAGATGTAAATTTAAGATGTGAGTTAGGGTTAGGGTTAGGTCATGCAAATAAATTAACAATATTGAAACATTATAATTAACAAAACTTGCATTTATTTTTATTCACATTAATAAAAATTACATTTATTTTTCTAAAATTTAGAAAACAATGATTTCTTTGTGAAAAAAAAAAAGATTTTCTAATATTTTCCTTACAAAATATGTCATGTTTTAATTGTATGCATCATTGCTTATGTCTTTATTGATGGACTGTGTGGACCTACCTTTAAGAAAATATAGGTGTTATATTCATGGCTTAAATATAAAGCAATGGGAACTACTGTGTACAATAGTTGTGGGCCCCTTACACCAACTCACATAATTACAACCAATCAAAACTCTTTTTTATGTTTTCTATCAAATATTTGATCTAATAGTATTTATCTTTATTAGCTTCATATTTACACTAAAGAGAGTTTAGAAGGTGGAATCCTAGTACCAATATTGTATATGGTTGTTTCATATTATAAGCTTCTAGTTAGGGATTCAAAATTTTATAATATGCACAATAGATATATTTTATTCTCATATTTGTTTTACTTTTTTTTCTTTTACCTTTTTTTTTTATGTTTTGATTATTTATCATTATTTTTAATATTTTTTTCATCTTTTACATAATTTTCTTTTTTTGATCTCAATTCATTTAAAATGAGCTTTTGTTAGGATTAAATACTTCATATTTTAAATATGTATGTCATGTGTCTACTCTTGCATATATCTAGAATTCCTTAATTAAATGATAAAATAATGAACTATTTTATTAAATAGTGGTATTGTTCTCTCTAAATGTAATTTTTCTTCTCTTTTGACAAAAAAATGACACAACATAGTAGAAGAAAGGAAAAATCCCTTCTTGAGGGAAATTTAAACATTCTCAAAAAAACTTATCCTTGATCCTAGTAACAGTATGATGTAAGCCTCTATTGTCTGGATAGAAATGTAGTTGTGTAAATTTGATATTTATATAAGGTAAGGTGGTAAAATAAGATCCATAATTTAATAGATTAAGGAAGGTAATAGAGTATCAAAATATATATTTAACTATTTGAATTACAAACATATGAGACAAAAAGTATGTTCATATATGGATGATTTGGGATTATTACACATAGATCATACTAAGATAACTTTACTCTTTTAGAATTTCTATAAAAATAAGAGAGAGATAGAGAGGAAAAGGGAGAAAAATAGATAGAGGAAGAGAGAAGTGAGTACATATATCTCTCCTTGTCTCCCTCTTCTTATCCCTCTCTATATATTGATTTATCTCTCCCTATCTCCACCATATTTTTCTCTTTGTGTAACTACATATCTCTCTCTCTTTGTCCCCTCTTCTTTCTCTCCCTCCTCTATGTGTTGTGCATATAACTTAGAAAATAGTATTAAAGATGCCTTGACAGTCAATAGTCATTTGTTAGAAGTAGACAATGGCCCAACTTTCCCCTTCCAATTAGCACATGCTAAACCCATACTACTTGGTTTTTTCCCCTTCGTATCCAAGTCTTGGACACTTTGTACCATCTAATTTACAGATCTAACAAACCATATCTCATCATACTCTATATAATACATTGGACCTTTGTCATCAAAACGATGCAATTGCTAAGTTTTAGGTTCAAAGTATGTGCCTATATTCAAATTCTCAAGAAAGATGATAATTCTCATGTAACTTAGTCAAAAAGTATTTTTATAATTCCTTTCCTTTCCAATGTGTGATAATAATATGCCACTTTGAGGGGGTAACCTCCTAATCCAGTCTGATGGGGAAACCTCCAAATATCTTTGATGAGAACATAATTCACCATATGATGATGAAATAAGATTCAAAACCTCTGATATATACCTATTTATGCGTAAGATATCACCCAAGTTGACTTAGATAACCCTACATAAGCCCTAGGCCGACCCAACTAAATAAATAATAATATAATAATGATAACATGACAATTAGAATTTAAGATAACCATAAGATGACTATTCATAACCCAATATGCATTAATATTAAGGGCATAACATGCCCCCTCACTTCAAAGAAGCATTTTCCTTAATGCTAATAAGGTGTGGATTCTTCTAAATGAACTCCTCATCCTCCCATTTGGCATCCTCAACTGGTAAATTCTTCCATTGGATGAGATACATAGTTTTCTAGTCCTTAGCTTCTTTGGGCATGTTTGACAACTGAACTCTAGTTCCAATATGATGCTTCCTTCTTCATCAAGCTTTGGTAATATTTCTTGTGTAGGGACATTATGCCCAATTACCTTCTTCAAATGAGAGACATGAAAATTTGGATGTATCTTTGTTGTTGGTGGCGGACTCCCTAGAACTAATTGTATGCTATGATCATTATCCCTCCTAGGAGGAGGTCCTTTAGGAATATCACCAAAAACTACTGAGTGATGATCAATGGTTTCTTGTGAATCTGGATGGATGGGAGGATTGTATTGGTAGACTTTTAATGAACATAATTGGGCCACAAATCCATCAACTCCTTTCTCAAGTAAATTACATTTGATGAAATCTTACCATTTGTGGGGACCTTTCCTTCAACTCTCTTAGCTCTAGTTTATTTCCTTTGGTTGAAATCTCATGAACACATATTATTTTCTAGACAAAGAACCTAGATCTGATCTACAACTAGAGCTGGACAAATGATCAAAGCACCTAGTCATTTCACCATTTAAAATCTAAGTGGAAGGATTGTTAATAAGATAGAGGTGAACTTCAAGATCATTCAAGAACAAGTCAAGAGCAACATTTCAGGGCTTTATTGTTGCAATTTAAGATCCAAGCATCATGTCAAAGTGTTTGCGAGTTTATGTTATCATGGTTTTGTGAAGTCTAGTATCATGCTATCATGTCATACAACCCCTTCCATTCACCTACTCTACTAAACCTCAACATATATTACTTACTTATCATCCCTTGACAATATCAATGGATACCACTTCCTCTATTGATCCCATTGTGAACTATTTGATCCATAATATGGGATTCATACAAAAATAATGAATTGCACTCCTCTCTTCTTTCCAGGTCATTTGTTGACCACCTCAAACTTAAGGCATGTTCCTTTATCCTTGTAAATTTTGTCTCATCCTTTCCCCTATAGTTCTTAGCCCTAGACTTTAATAATTATAATGGAAAAGGTGGTCCTAAGACATTTCTTCTTTCATAGCCACATACATCAACTATTAATTTGAAAATTGTATGTTGGCTAAAAATTTCCATAATATTTCAAAGAGCAAGCCTTAGAAAGTTTCTTCTCTCTTCATGACAACTCTACTCATTATTTCAATGAACTCAAGAACATTTTTCATTAATTTTTTAGTTTAATTATGGATTGTAAGTTAGCTTCACAAACCTTTCCCACTACAAATAAATTTCTAATAAGAAAGTGACAAACTTTATCTTGTGATATCATTCCCTTCTTTCTTGGATATTCAATCCCTTTCTAAACTCCAACAATTAATGAATATTAATTTTAAAATATTTTCAAGAAAATTTGTGATATGATTTTTTTAATAAAATACTCAGCATTCCCTCACCACTATAATACTATAAGGGACAATGATTAGACAATGAGTCAATTTGAGGCACTTCTTTCTTCAAACCTAGTTGAACTATCTCTACCTCATCAAGCACATTTTTGTACCTTTCTAAATATAGTTCCAATAAGAAGAACAATAATTTATTTGCTCTAATTTTTTACCCTAAATCCTTAGTAAACCAATTTGATATGGTAGTGTCACCTTCCTCTTTGATGTTGGGTATATCCTTGAGATCTTGGTGTAATTACATCACGTCAATAAGTTTTTAAATCCACTTCAAATTGTGTTATAGTAGCTTCTATCAAATAATATTGTCCAACTCCCTCCTATCTAACCTCTCAATACCAATTTTAATCTTCTCAAAATATATGACCTAAACTCAAGGTACTTTATTAGAACCTTATTAGTATTCTTGCAACATTCCATAGAAAAATGTGTATAATTTATGTTATATATACCAAGTTCACTCATCCCTTTATCTCTACCACTAAGTGTGTTGCATCAATTATGTTGTATGCAAGCTTTTGGATTAAATTGTATATGTTTTTAAGTCAACGTTTTAGATCACACTCAGTGATCCATCATTGATGATGGATCACTAAGTGTGATAAAAAATGTTGATTAAAAAAATACATAGTTTAATCCAAAAGCTTGTATGTACAACTTCATGGATTGTGGAAAATTCATACCACCTATCAATTAAGCTTTCTAACTCTAATGTATTCCCTATTTGAAATATAATATATACTATTGAGATTGGGAATTCTAATTTTAAGATCCAAATTGAAATCCCCCTTCCAATATCATCACCTTTTCTTCTAATTAGATTCGTAATGATGGCTATCATGGTCCCTTGTATGATGTGGGGTATGTTCTCTATAAGCCCTCCTTTAGCATTATAGTGGACCCAACATACATGTTCAATATTGTCACATAGGAAAATTTGTATAGTGCTCATTTGTAATAGGATTCCTATATCCACTCTAAGGTTGTATTATATAATTATAATGGAATATTAATTCACACTCTCAATTTTATCATCTTGCCCATTTAGGTCTAACCAAAAATTCAGACAAAATCATAGAATATACTCAAATCATATACAAGTAGAAAATATTTATTCTATTATTCATCTTTTGTTTTTTTATATTTATTCTATTATTCATCTTTTTTTTTTTATGGGGGACACCTTGGGTATTTAGGGTGAGCTGAGGTAAGACGCCATAGCCTGCATACAGGCCCACCAGTCAACCGCGAGAGTGGGGGGTTGAACCCGAGACCTATGGGGAGCAAACCCATGGCCCAGGCCAATCTATTAATCTTTTTTTTTGGTCTTTCGTCTTTTGTCATAACATTTCTCTTTTTAAAATTTAGAAGAAACCATAGAATATACTTGAAAACCATGCAAAAGTAAAATATATTTACTGTATTATTCACCTTTTTTGGGTCTTTTGTTAGCAATTCTCTCTTTTAAATTCAGATGAAACCATAGAATATACTCAAAAATCATGCAAGAATACATTATGAATGAGTATCTAGCAAATGAGATCTCATGATATTGAGAATAAAATTTAAGTTATAATAATTTTTTTCTTTTAATTTTTCAACTAACAAATATGCCTATTATATTAATAATTAAGTATAATCAATTTTACTATTTTTTTATTCACAAGAAATTATTGTTAAATTAAATATTCTTTCTATAAATAATTAGGTTGAGTGTGACATTAAATTATATTAATGATAATTATATAAATGAGTTAGTCTTATAATATTAAAATATTTGTGATATTATATACAACTAATTAAGCTTGATTAATTATCAATAGTCATTGTTAGAATTCAAACATATTCCTTAATTTAGATACATATAACTTGTCATTTTATTCAGCCATCTTAATCTATATATTATTATATTTATATTTTGTATGTAATAAATATATATTACATGTTTATGGAGTATGGACCTATTAGGTACATAACAATAATTTACAACATTATTTTCAATTATTAATCTTCATTTTTGTAATAGTGCAAACTACAAATGATGTTTTAGGTCCATGACAATTAAGATGTCTATAAATATTGCCAAATTTGTAGGTAGTTTTTCTTATCCTAACTGTTTCTAACATATTTGATATCTAAATAAAAGAACATTAGTAGTCAAACACATCAACACTAATATACACATTCTTATATAGAATTAATGAAGCTGGATTAATTATTAATATTAATTATTAGATATATAGACCATGTGATTGTTAATTAATTAATATATAATATGTATTTATTATGTATATATCTAATAAATATATAGAAATAATATAATATTATATAAGATATAATTTACAATACTATTTTTATTTACTAATTTTAATTTTTTAATAATACAAATTGCATATCCATACCCATGATCATTAGAATGTTCATAAGAATATTTCCTATTTAATAGATATTTTTAATTACCCTCACCACTCATCCTTATAAATTAACCATCAAACCTAAATATTATAATTTTTTTTATTGAGGTCACTTTTACATGGACACATATAAACCCCAAAATTTATAGTTTGTAACCCAAAATTTTTGAACTAAGAATAGTTTATTTAAAATTGTACACTAGATTGTGTTGGGGCCTCTTTTATCCTCGCATGTGTAAGTCCATTGTGAACTCGAGGCCAATGGAATTTAAAAAAATACATTTTATGTTTCTCCTAGTTTTTCATGGTTTTGTGTATCATGGAATTAACTTTGGTCTTCTTAAAGCCTTGTTTATTGATCTTGTAATTTTATATTGACTATTTCCCTTTGTAGACTATTCATCAACCCCATTGATAGTATATATGAGATAGTGTATTATTTTTTAATGACCTTCCCATTTTTTTTATGAATAAGTGTAAACCTCTAGTTTCTCCAACATAAGCTATGATGTTCTAGATAATTTAAATTTGCATGTATGGGCCTCAATTCTTTATTTCTCAAAAATTTTATATCAAGAATTTAATGTTTAAATTATACATTGAATTTGTTAGAAAAGGCACGTATCGACCTTGCTTCTAATGTGTTATATATAATTAATTGTAGACACATAAAAATGAGATAGGCTTGCAAGCTCTATTTCTAATCTCTTTCTTCTTAGCATAATTAAGACATTTTAATTATGTCCTTGGTCCACATTCGACTATTAATTAAATAATTTATGATTATTTAATTAATTCATATCTTTTTTTATTCTTCATTATTATTAAATAAATAAATTTTATTTATTTATTTAATTACGTCACTAATTGTCTAATGTCTTTCTATAATTAAATAAATTTCCTAATTTATTTAATTATCCTTGTCCATTATGTCTTCTTGATTATTAAATAAATAACTTTATTTATTTAATATGTCTCTAATTTAAAGTCCTCTTGTAATTAAATAAATTCTTTTATTTATTTAATTATGGCCATCTTCACATTCTCCTCATTTTAAATAAAATCTTATTTTCCCACCACCTAAATTAAATAATTTTATTATTTAATTTCTCCTCTTTTATTGTGCTCATTTTAAATAAATCTTATTTATTTAAAATAAGTCCCTCTTTAAAAATCCCTTCTTTTGTAAATAATTTAATTTAAATTATTTATTGTCACATGACCCCACCCTTTTTGAATTAAAATAGTTTTTAATTTAAAAAGTCAACAACCCCTCTTGAATTAAATAATTTTAAATTATTATTTGATTCCCCAACAATTTCGGTTTGTGTGCCTTGTCACATGCATTGTCAACCCTTGATTTGATTTTTCTTAAAATCAATCTTGTCCATTCATTTCGAATTTAACCTAATGTTTCCCTAACCCTAATTGTGGGTTGTCATATTGAATCTTGTCCATAGATTCTAGGTCATTTATCAGTCTTTAATCTCACCCGTCCATACAAAATTGCATTTTCTATAAAATGTCAATTTTGTCTCATATCTATCACTGGCTATCCATTATTATCTCTTGTGATTTTCACATACTTCATCTCTTGCATTTTTAGATAATCTTGTATTTTCATATTTTATCATCTAACATTGTCTTTTGCAGACTTATTTACTTTGCATGTAGATTTATTCTCTTGCATTTTAGATTAAATCCTTCAACACTTGCTAGGTCATGTCATAAACTTATTTTGCTCACACAAAGGCTGAGGGCATCCATCATATTGCAGCAAGTAGAGGAGGTTCAATAGAAGTGAGCCATGGAGGAGAGAAATGGGTGAGACTGTTCTAGTCTCATTCCTTTTCTCTTCATTCCTCCTTTGCATTTTATTGACTATGATTTGATATCATTTTAGATCATTACATTGGTGAACCTGACCTATTTTGACATATTTTGAAGAATTTTAGAGTTGGATCTTTCTTGTTGCAGGTGTTTTTGGCTTTTTGTTGCAGGTTTTAGCACCATTTTGTAGGTTTTCAAAGATTCAACCATATCTTTCAAACGGCTGCATATTTTCAGACAAATTTTTTTTTTCAGGTTGCAGACATTATCAAGAGCCTCCTGTCCAAAAACCAGATTTTTTCAATCTGTTTTCAATTTTTAATAAATTTTTTGGTTAGTTTCATGAAAAATCAATTGTGAGAGCATATTAGCGAATTTTTCGGATTTCTTTACATTTTTGGAAAGCTCATTTAATTTCAATAGGGGTCTGTTTTTTATATTTTTAATTTTCCTGCAAAACAATTCGACAAAAAATAGATCTTTAAAAATTAGGGTTTTGCAAAGATTGACTTATATCTCACACAATTTTGCAGATCTGTTCACAAATTTTTTTTTTTCAGGTTTGGAATGATGTCAGGCACCTGAAGTAAAAAAATAAAATTTTTTGAAGCTTTTTTTAATTTTTAATAATTGTTTTATGATTTTTCATAAAAAAATAATTTTGGATGCAAAATAGTGAATTATTCAAGTTTCTTTACATTTCTGGAAAGCCCTTTGAATTTCAGTAAAGGTCTATTTTCTGTGTTTTTAATTTTAATGTAAAATGTAGTTCCAAAAATCAGATTTACTTTGACTAGCTAACCCTAGTGATCAATAATAGAAGTATCCTCTCCCCTTGCACACTTGTGTGATCCTGGGTGTAAGAGAAACTGTTATTGACTCTAGGAATTGGGCATGCACTAAGTCAAATAGGGTTAGGGCAACACTTTTTCTCTATTTAGTAGCTTCAAGATTTTGGGTTACTAATTTTTTGTTTGCAGCTTGTGGCAAGGAGTCTAACATTTTTCTTGTTTATTTCACAAATCTTAGACAAATTTGCATTTTACATTCATGGGTTAAAATGAACATGCATGCATACTCATTGGGATAAAAAGAACACAACTTGCATTACAACTCATTGGTTTAAAATGAATTTGCATTTTCATAGCATTGGGTTAAAATGAACTCTTAGTTAGCTCACACTACAAACAGTTAAAATGAACCCCATGTTTTGACAAATACTACAAACGGTTAAAATGAACTCCATGTTTTTTTTATGTTTGTCAACACATTTTGATTTGGGCTTAAAATGAACACTATGCGAGTGTGAGTTAGGATATTCATGTTTTCACTTCTTGTTTTTAAACAAGGATTGATTGAACTATGAATATTCTAATTTGCTTTTGTTGAACTTTAGAAAATTGGGCCTGCTTTGGTGGGAAAAAGTACTCACCCCAAAGTGACTCAAACCAGCAACGAAGCTTTTTAGCCAAGCTACTTCCGACCGGTATATAAATGTGAATCTTAAGGGAAAGCCTAAGATTACGAGTGCAGATATGTTATACGGACCAAGTAGTACTCCCCAAAACCCTATCGAGCTTAACCTCTTCAGGCTGGAGTGCCTCCATAATGGAGCTTAACCTTGGCCCCATGTATAACCACTCGAACGGATGTCCGAATTAAATCCCTTGTTTTAGCAAGCCTATAACCTTCTATTCTTTGGTACAACAACGGTCGTTGTGATGACACCCGCACCTGCGCAGTTCTTAGTAGAGATGATCAATCTGCCATGGGAGTTTCATGGAGGTTGGAAGCTTGGTTGCCCTGAGAAGTGAGTGCACTGTAAGGGGGAGCCTGTGGGGCCAAGCTTCTGAATTCATCCGCTAAGGATATGCGGTTAGTGGGATCCAAAAGAATATTGTCCTTGCAGCCATAAGATTTTGTAAAATGACTTCTATGTGGTTGATTTTTAACACCATGTGTTTGCCAACTATTTTCAGACAATTCCAACAAATAAACATCAAACTTGCCAAAATCTGAAACAACTTTTCCAAACTAAAACAAATCTTTGCAATCAACCTAAAATTTTGTCAAATTACTTTTTGCAACGAATTTTCCATCATGAACCACATTTGTCAAATCAAGTCCTCAATTTTGCACACTTTGGGATAGGAAAACTTTCCTTTCTTTGTCAAACCTTTGTCTTAAAATACATTGTCATTGGACCAAGTCAAATAAATCAATCCTTAGTCATTGTCCTTTGGTGAGCTGCTTCCAACTCATAAGTCTAGTGTGGAAATCTCACCTTGTCATTTTATCATCTTGTCCTTCAAATCAGTCCTTTGACAATCCAAATCAAGACATTGGTCAAACTTTGAGTGGTTAGAAAACCTTTCCTAAAGATAATTTGGCATAAGGAATCCCCTTTTATCACTTTGCATTGTCACCTTGCATAAAGCATAGTCTCATTTCATCCACCATCATGTCTTCAAATCACTATGACATGCTTACTAGTCAAATTGAATGTTAATTCAATAGTAAGGGTCAAGCACAACTTGCTAGGGAATTCAAAATACTATACCTTCAATCCAAGTCCAAATTTACAACCCCTAGCCCTCCATCCATCTATCCATCTTGCCAACAATCCATGAGTCCTAGTCCTCTATCCATCTACTATCAAGAGTCCCCTAACACCATCCATGGCACTAAGTCACAAAAAACTTCCATTAGTCAAACCCACCCTAACTTTGACAAGGGAAATCAACCATCCATCAATCCAAACCAACTATCCATGTCATATCCTAATCCTCCATCCACATCACATCCTAATCCTTTATCCATGTCATATCCTTGTCATGAAGTCATGTCCTATTCTAATCCTAGTCCTTCATCCCTCAACCAAGTCCAAACTTCCATGTCATATCCTAGTCCAACATGCACCAATCCATTTCAAGACACTCCATTGGGTCATGAAAACACATCTAGTCATGGTCTCCAAAGTCCCATCTCCTTGCATACACTTGAGGATACATGTCAAGAGGCAAGTCCAAAGCACAACGTCATAACATCACCATCATGTCAAGATCAAAGTAGTCCATTCCATGACCCCATCTTTACATCCATTCAAGAAGTCCTCCTAGACCATCATGGCATACCAAATACACCTATCCTTGGTCAAGAGTCCATCCAAAACTATTTCATTCAAGATGAACCTATCATTGGTCAAGAGTCCATCCAAAACCATGTCATTCAAGATGAACCTATCCTTGGTCAAGAGTCCATCCAAAACCATGTCATTCAAGACGAACCTATCCTTGGTCAAGACCCTATTTTCGATCATGTCATTTCAACTGAGCCCATATTTGATCAAGACACTACTTTTGAAGAAGTCCAAAATGATCCACTCCTTGACCTATATGCCATTCATGATGACACACTTGAAGATGATTCCATCCAAACTTCAAGTATTGACACTTTCCACAATGAAACACTTGCCTCCATGGAACACATAGATGATCTTCCCCTAGAACAAGAGTCTCCTAGCATGGACATATTTGCAAATGATCAAGCTATAACTGAATTCAGTGGGCTCTATGACAATGACCATGAAGATGGTTTTGACATAGACTTGGAAGCACCAACAGAATCATCAAAATTTGATATGATAGGAAATCAAATCGAAGATGTCAGTCAAAAATCTGTCCAATATGTCAATGAAGCTACAACATCCTATCAATTAGGATCATCTATCTTTGTCAGAGCAGGATTTCTCACAGATGAGAAGATTTCAAGCAATCATTTCCACAATAAAGATGGGTTAGCATCTTGCTTCCACAATAACAAGTATCCCATCGCCAACAAAATCTATCAAAACATGCATTATCAAGGCAAAGGATTAGGCCTACATGAACAAGGCATTATTGAACCTATACAAGTTCAAGCAAATTATAGACATAAGGTCTTGGTTATTCATCAGTCAGAAAATCTAATGATGTTAATGATACCTCCTTGATATTGGGGGCAACTTTATCTAATACAAACATCAAAATGGACGTCATGAGTAGTCCTTGTCATAAGGTTGTTGCCAACACTCCTTCCATCCACACCATACATCGCCATTCCAACAAGAATAAGCCTTCCATTTGGAACCAACAAAAGCAAAATTATTACAAGTCTAAAGTCCAAAATCAAATGTCAAAGGCCATCAAATCAGACAAAAAGTCAAGTGGACGAATGAAGCTAAAATGGATCCCAAAACAAAGTGAGTCAAGTCAAGAAAAGAATAAACCAGGCAACGAAAATATGCCCAATCCAAAAGTCAAGAAAAATGTGGAGCCACAGCATAAGAGGACTCCCACATATAATCAATGTCCACCTCCTTCAAAATGGCCATCAAACAAGACATATAAAAGTGTTGGTTCCAAACGCTATCAAAGATTCAACCTCCATCATCAATTAACCCAAGTTTGGAGAATCAAAACGGCTACATCCAAACATCCCACTAACCCATCCATGTCCACCGTCATCTATCATAATCCTACATCATCCTTAAAGACCAAACGTCCCATGTCACAAATCCATCGCATCTTGGCAGCAACGCTTTATCATAAGGACTCTCATGACACTCTATCACGATGTGCGTATTTTGATAAGGCCAACTCTAGTATCAAAAATGATCACAATGACATCAATCAGCTCTATGCAAGTGCTATCATCCTGACAAGGCAACTACTTTAGAAAGATGATTATTGGCATGTCATGACACCAATCTCTACATCGGCATCGTCAAAAGCTTCAGCATAGTCAGAGGTCATGTAAAGCATCAAGGCTATTCGGCAAAAATTCAAAAATACAAAAAAATTGACAAAGATAAAAAAAAGACAAAAATAATTTCATCCAACGGTGAAAACCTGGCAAACAGGCGCTCTGGATAAGTACCATGATGAAAACCTGGCAAACAGGCATCACGTGTAGAATAAATCATCTATGTGGACCATTACACTTGGGGGCAAGTTGTCTCATCTCCCATGCATTTCCCATGACATTTTCCATTCACCCATCTAAACCTTATCGCGTCCATCCATTTTTCCCACCTACTTTGATCTTGACAAAGACTGGGGCAAAAATACAAATCATGCTTTGGAAATTTTTTTTGACATGTCTATCTTTTGGTCATACACTAGTCACAAAGTATCATGTCATTACCTTCATAGCCTCTATTTCACTATGCTACATCATCCTTGGAGACCATATGATAATTCTCCTAGTCCAAGTCATCAGTCTCTCTTGCTTTATACCTATCACCCATCTTGGTTTCCCTTGTCAATGGTTTATAGATCCTCCGTCATCCCATTTAGTCCTCACTTAAGTCATTCGAAATGCAACAATATGGAAAACCTGGTGCATTATCCAAAACATTCCTTGGCTTTGTCCCTAGACCTGCTGCAGACTTTTATACTCTTGTCAAATAATATCATTGTCATCTTCACGTTGTTTCGGGATGTGTCCCTCCCACGTCAAACAACATTTATCATTTTCAAGTTGTTTTGGGATGTGTCCTTCCCATGTCAAACAACGTTGTCATCGTCATCATCACCTGTCCGTCGGTATTCAGCTTGGCTAGCAGCAAAATCATGGTTGTCCTTGGATTCATGCGCGTCGGCATCATTCACATGCATTTGTCATAATTTTCGTAAAACATCAAAAAAATCATAAAAATCTGAAAAAGTCCTAAAAAAATCCTAAAAATTGTATAAAGTCTTGAAAAAAGACCTAAAAATTGAAAAATGTCCTGAGAAAATACAAAAACATCCAAATCAATGTCAAAATCCCAAAAACAAAGTCAAAGTCAATTTGATCAATTCAATCAATCACATCAGTCAATCTTTTGTCCAAGTTCGAACTACGTTGTCTCTGCACATTTGCTACGTAGGCAAGATTCATCTTTGAATCCTCGAGACATTAGGTCAGTCCTTTTAGGTTTGTCAAAATAAAATCATAAGTCAAACATGGTTGCGTCAGTCAAATAAAGTGGACATAGTCACACTTGACACAAGACAGTCATTCAAAACGTCACTGTCAAAATTGGTCAAAATTAGACAACATAAGCCACTCAATCATACAGTCAAAATCAGTCAGCTTGCCAAAGCATTAGTCAAAATATCAATCTCGTCACCTTTTTGGTCCTCTTCAAGATGTGTCCTTCTTGGATTTGGACCTCGACAAAATGTCATTTGCCTTTTCAGGATGTGTCCTTCCTGACCTTAGGCACCGTCAAACCGTCAAACTGTCAGAACTGTCAAACTATCAAAACAATTAATCTTCGACAAACAAACATTGGCAATACAATTAAATGGCTGTTAATTTTTTGGCTATTTTGTCTTATCTTTTTATTGACTTGTCTTTTGGTCATGTTACTAGCTACCTCAAGGATGTCCCCTGAAGGATTTAGAGGTGCAATGACGTCTCATTGACCTATTTTATTTTTCTTCGACTATTGTCTGTGGATTGTCTTGACAAAAGGACTGGGGCAATTGGGCGTCTAGTATGAGTTAGGACATTCCTTGTCTATGACTGTTTGTTTTGGAAGTGGATGACCTTGCACACCTTGGTCTATGTCATACCATGGTGTTTGTTGTCCATTTGTGTCATTTTTTTACCGCCCAATGATGATTCGAGCAATTAGTACTCTGGCAAACGTTGAAGGATTTGATTTAGGAACTAACATGCATCTCATGTAGGCATTGCATTCATATCATCAACCATATCTTTTTCACTAATATTTCTTTTTCTCCGTATTCTATTCTTCTCATTCCATTTCGAGAGCACACTTGTGTTCTTGAAACCCAACTGTCCTCTCGAGGGGGCATACCGCAACCCTCCTCGTCATTCTTCCTCATCTTATCTTGCACTGGGGCATATTTTTGACTTATTTTCTTTGCCACAATGCGACAGGCTGCATTATGACAAAGAGGGGCAAATGTAGACACATAAAAATGAGCTAGGCTTGCAAGCTCTATTTCTAATCTCTTTCTTCCTAGCATAATTAAGACATTTTAATTATGTCCTTGGTCCACATTCGACTATTAATTAAATAATTCATGATTATTTAATTAATTCATATCTTTTTTATTCTTCATGATTATTAAATAAATAAATTTTATTTATTTATTTAATTACGTCACTAATTGTCTAATGTCTTTCTATAATTAAATAAATTTCCTAATTTATTTAATTATCCTTGTCCATTATGTCTTCTTGATTATTAAATAGATAACTTTATTTATTTAATATGTCTCTAATTTAAAGTCCTCTTGTAATTAAATAAATTCTTTTATTTATTTAATTATGGCCATCTTCACATTCTCCTCATTTTAAATAAAATTATTTATTTAAAATAAGTCCCACCACCTAAATTAAATAATTTTATTATTTAATTTCTCCTCTTTTATTGTGCTCATTTTAAATAAATCTTATTTATTTAAAATAAGTCCCTCTTTAAAAATCCCTTCTTTTGTAAATAATTTAATTTAAATTATTTATTGTCACATGACCCCACCCTTTTTGAATTAAAATAGTTTTTAATTTAAAAAGTCAACAACCCCTCTTGAATTAAATAATTTTAAATTATTATTTGATTCCCCAACAATTTCGGTTTGTGTGCCTTGTCACATGCATTGTCAACCCTTGATTTGATTTTTATTAAAATCAATCTTGTCCATTCATTTCGAATTTGACCTAATGTTGCCCTAACCCTAATTGTGGGTTGTCATATTGAATCTTGTCCATAGATTCTAGGTCATTTATAGTCTTTAATCTCACCCGTCCATACAAAATTGCATTTTCTATAAAATGTCAATTTTGTCTCATATCTATCACTGGCTATCCATTATTATCTCTTGTCATTTTCACATACTTCATCTCTTGCATTTTTAGATAATCTTGCATTTTCATATTTTATCATCTAACATTGTCTTTTGCAGACTTATTTACTTTGCATGTAGATTTATTCTCTTGCATTTTAGATTAAATCCTTCAACACTTGCTAGGTCATGTCATAAACTTATTTTGCTCACACAAAGGCTAAGGGCATCCATCATATTGTAGCAAGTAGAGGAGGTTCAATAGAAGTGAGCCATGGAGGAGAGAAATGGGTGAGACTGTTCTAGTCTCATTCCTTTTCTCTTCATTCCTCCTTTGCATTTTATTGACTATGATTTGATATCATTTTAGATCATTACATTAATGTACTATTTCAATTATAAAATATTAAAAAAATGATTTTTAGGATATATACTTCACTTTTATTTAAAATAAATATTTTTGATTGATCAAAATTATTTTTAGTTATATTCACTATGTAGATATTATCAATTTCTACAATTTAAAATAAATAGACATGAATGGTCTTTCATATGAAAATTTATGATCTCTAAAAGCAAAGCCTCCCACATTGGAAATGTGTAAACCTATGATAGACAAAAAAAATTGTAAAAATGAGTGATACTTGCTGACCAACCTATAACATGTCCTATGACATATAATGATGAATATTTGAAGTGCAATAGTGAAGCCAAAACGGACCACCTAAATAGGTGAGTGGATTATAATGCACTTATGATGTGTAAGGAGTATGCCATTTTTAGCTTACGAACTCATCATGCAATTTTGGTGTTGAATTTTTAACTATGTATATAGGAACCAATTTTTTAAGTGGTTTTAGCTTAGGATTTTCTAAATACCATTTGATGGAGGTATTGGGTAGTGAGTTTGAAAGAATTGTTATGTTAGAATTTTACTCTAGAGTGGAATATTGGTGATATTCTTATAAGGGTATTTCCTAATATTATATTATACTATTTTATTTTTAATAATACAATCAACTTAAATTTTAGAGTGTGGTGTTTACATCCAAATGATTATTTTTATGCACAATTATGTTATTGCTATAATTTTATTTATTTTTTATATGTTTTTAATCCTTTCTATTATTGTTAAAATATAAAATCAATACAAAAATATCCTCTATGATTAGTTTAGGAATTCCTATTATATATTGGATACACTAAAAATTGAATGAATAAAATCATGAACTTAAAAATGTAAATATACAAAGAACATAATAATTATATTTCATTGTAAATCTCATAATCAAGAGTATTATGATTACTTGGTCATGAATGGATGTGGATGCAACTTAATATCATAACATTATGAATTTTGATAATATAATTAGATAGAATGAACTTGCATAAAGCCTGCATATCTTAAAAATGATGAGAGAACAAGATATTTATAGATTATATAACAAGTGAGAATAATATAAAATAATTAAAACTAGTCGAATTGATTGTGGTGTCAACTCATTGAAGTGAAGATTATAACTCAACTAAGAGGGAGAAAATCCTTTTCGAGTCCCTTTGAGGCTAATAAAAATTTATTTTAATTCAATAAATGGATAATGAGAAGGAGAAGTTGCTATTGGATGATAGTTAACTAGTGAGATGATAAACTACTAGCTTATTAATTTTTCAAAGTGGATAATTAGCTCACATTGAATAAATAAAAAAAGATTAATTAGTTAATTAATTATTATTGGATAATAGTAATGAATGGAAATTTTAATAATTAATGATAAATGTGGTGATAAATAAAAGTGATTAATAAATGGTAATAAATGATATCAAAATTGTGGTAGAATAATAGTTGATATTGAAAATAATATTTTGGTTTCTATATTTTTCTTCTCTTTGAAACAATGTTCAAAGTGACATTGTTTTAAACAAAAGACAAGTATCTAAGAAGAAAAAACTACAAGATTTGATGAAAGTGATACTATACCATAATTGGGTAGAAGAAGAAAATAAAAAAATTGTTACTGAAATGATTCATGTCCTCTCTAGATATTATCCATAAAAAAATGCATGATTAAAATTTAGAAAGAAGATATGTGATAAAAAAAGATAGGTGGATGATGGAAGAAAACAATGGGGAAAAATTAGAAGATTGGTGCAAGAAATATGATCATGGAAGAAATGATAATGATGGATGTATTATGATAATTTGTTATGCTGAATTTGAGGTTAACAACCTTTAATTTAGATAGGAATTGATTCTATGCACCATAGTATATAACACAAAGGTAATATTGTATTCAATGCATAGATTGACTCTAAACCAATTGATAGAAGATGGGATGCCCAAGCACTCACATGGATTTTTATGCTCTCAATGGATCCATGATGGGATAATAAATACAAATAAGGAGTTCCCTATGGGTCACAAGGTATATACCTTAGTTTTTTACACCCCATTGCGCCTTTACCTATTTACTATTAATATGATTGGTTAAATATTAAATATATGAATGTGTTTGCAATTTTGACTAGAAATCATGTACTTTTACTATGTTTAATTGTATCATTAGGAAAGTATAGAATGAATGTTAATTTGATTTTATGCTATATTGAAATGAAGATGTTGATTATATTTGATATTTTAATGATGAATTATATGATACAAATGATGGTATTATGAACAAACAATTACTATTGCGAATGTGTTAAGTTGAATGTAGATACATGGATCAAGCCTTTGGAAGAGAGGGGGAGTATCACTCAAGAGAAGGATTTGGTTTGGTAACCCTTAACAAGACCTAAACTAAACTCTCACACAATCACATGCAGAATGGTTAAGTCAAGTCATAGTTTCAAGAGATTAGTTTAAGTCAATCCTTAGTATGGTTTGTTCATGTATTAGATAGGTTATGATCTCAATTGTAATATCCCTCGGTTTTGCTTCTTGTTAGGTTTGATTTATGCTTTGTTGGTTGCAACTACTTTGATATTGGACACACCTTGTTATTTGTGTTTTGATTGCTACTTATTGAGCGACGAAATATTATTGTGTGATGTGTTTATCTGATGACTGTTTTACATTCTTTAATGGTGTAATGATGTTAGTAGTTGTAACATGAGATTTTATTATGAGATTATGGAGTATGATGTTAATATCAGTCTTTGATGAGTGTATTGGCGAAGAGGACGGGTTCGCATCGCTCGCTTGCGAGCGCCTTGCGAATCCGTGATTTCTTCTTCATTATGTGTATTATATGCTAGTTATATTATATAATGTTGCTTACTTGGTTTTCAGGTTGCAGGTACATGACATTGACTCCACCTAGTTTCATAGGTTTGAGCATGTCAATCCAACAGTTAAGTTGAACAGGAGATAGTAGCTAGGTAACATGTGTCAAGTCTACATCGTAGTCTTAGTGTGTCAACAGTCTTGTTTGTTGAGCCATGGTTTACCTTATTTTAATGTTATTTGATTCTAAAGGTGTGTGTTTATTAAATGAATTTTTAGAATAATTGCATTGGTTAAAAGTGGTGATTAATTAAAATTAAAATTAAAATTATGTTTAGAAGTTATATTTAAATTTATTAATAAAATTTAATTAAATTAAATTAAATTTATTAAATTTATTTAATTAATTAAATTTAGTCCCAAAAGGATTGAAATTATTTATTAAATAATTAAAATTAATTAATTAAGTATTATGTGGTTTATATTATATAAAAAGCAAAAAAAAAATTGAAATTATTTGAAATTGTATTTTAAAAGGAAAGTTAGTTTCAAAATGTGGGAGTTAATTAATATTAAGATATTTTAAATTTTTGATATTTCATAAAAAGTGGATTTGGTTGTTGAGGATATTTTTGATTTATGTCATAAGTGCATGTTTAATAAATAAGAAGAATTGGTTGCAAATTCATTCACGGAGAGAATTTTGGAGAGGAAAAGCTTCTTCAGGTTTGAGAGGATATTTTTGGAGAAAATTGCACACAGGATTGTTGGAAGAATTTTGGGTTGTAGAATTGATTTGGGAATAATTTGTTGATATTGGTTGGGCTTTTGGATTGTTTCCTTGCTTGATTCACTGCATGGTTGAAGACAAATTTTGAGATCTTTGGAGGAGGCTTTGCATCAAAAATATTTTTGCCTGTAGCTTGAATACCAGGTTTTATTCTGTAATTAGTATTCTTGTCTTGTTTAAATTAAATTTGTAGTGAATAAATAATTGTTTGTTAAATCCTTTTAGGATTAGAGATTGCTATTTGAGATTGAAATTAAATATTTACATTTTTGGAAATTTTGTTATTCCCTGTGAAAATTCCTCTAGGAAATTGTAAAAATAGTCTGTAGAATTTAATTTTATTTGAGAAAATTGTAGTATTGTTTATAAAATCAAACCTTAGATTGTGCAACACATGTAGATTGTTGTAGGAAATTTAATCCCTCTAGAAAATAATTAGATTTATTTTTGAAAACAAATCCTCTCTAGAAAACTTATAATGGAGAAATCTAGATCCCTTTTAGTTTTCCTATTTTTGTATTGTGGGGAATTTGAAGAAATGGTCTAAAGAATTAATTATTAAACCTCTGGGAGTTTGTTTATTTTCTAGAAAATTTAATAAATTTTCCTCTAGGTGGTTATTTTTGCTTATTTTGCCCAATTTTACCACTAGAAATTATTCTGTGTAAATATAAATATTTATATATTATATGTATTATATTCTTGTATATATATACACATAACATATAAATATATATATATATATTTATTATGTTGTTAATGTTTTAATTTATTTGTTTTGATCAAATCGCCGTACACGAATTTCGTTCTCTGTGCGAATTTTCGCACTTTATACTGTGGAAGGATTTTTATTATTAAAAAATAAATTTTGTTGTTGTTTTAGTGGACGGTGGTCATGACCCCACCACCTGCTTCCCCATTGGGAAGGACGCACTGCCCATGGGGCAGTGTGTCCACCACATTGCGAGACGCACTATCCCATGGGGAGTGCAACCTCCCCAACCACCTATGGCCGCTATACTTTATGTACAGTCGGCGGATGGAGACTATGGGCGCCGACAGTGTACCATCCAACCCAGTGTAAATATGGTTTATGCGAATTTTTTTATAGTTTATATTTATATTTTCATATAATTTTTTTAATTTATAAAATTTTTGTTGATGTGGATTAAAATAAATTGTACATATATTTTAATATTAAATATTATTTATATATAATATTTAATATATATAATTATATAAATTGAAAAAATGGGTATTTAGGTTTGGATTTATTAAGAATTAATCAATTTAATAGTCTGGTTATTTCTAGAAAAATAGTAGTTTTCTAATCAATGCTTAATGTAGGTTTAATTTTTTATATATAGTCTTGTATATATAAAAAATATATGTATTTAAATATATATGGTATGCTGCATATATATTTAAGTATATATATTTAATATTTTGTTTTGGGCATTTTGGTTGCATGCAAAGTATTTAGATAGCAATTTAAACTGAAATGAATCTAGTGTGCATGGTTAGATAAGATAGAGAAAGGTATGTATTTTAATGGAAGGAATTTATATGTTTTTAATGAAAATTTGAAAGTTTAATTTATGTGAGAAGCATTAAATAGGGAAATGGATTTAATATATCCAAAAATAGTGTATTTCATTGCGAGTGCTTTTTAATATTAAATTCCCCTATGTTGGTTATTTTGGGGAAAAATGGGTTATTTGTGTCTTTAATTGTAAGTCTTCAAGTGGATGTGGGTTGTTGCTTTGTTAAGTCAACCATTCGTTGATTTTCCCTTGGGTAGTGCTTTATGTGACTTGTATCCTCCATGTGTTGGAGTGGGTTTCCTTAATTGTTGCCTCCTAGAATATGAGAGATTGTGTTGTTTAAGTTCAGTAAGCACCTGAGTTACCCTTGGAGTTTAGTTTTGTGTAGTGTGTTATCCATTAGAAGAGTGGCTTTTGTTAGGGGTCGGAGCCCAAAGAGGTAAACCGGGTAACCTTCAGAAGTGATTTAATCAATTGATAATTAAAGTAATGTACTTAGTTGATTATGATGCACTTCACATTAATCAAGATAATTTAACCTCACTCATAGACGCAAGGGCTCGTTTAGACTTGGGATGAGTGGGAAAGGCTTGGAATGTCAAGATCAACTATTTTATCCTCTCGAGAGATAGCTGATTCCGCATGAGTAAGCATGAGGACTGGTATTTGCTAGAGGTCACCAGGAACTCTGGAGCCTATGAAGAATGCCCAGAGGAGATCTCATGTCTAACTGTGTGATGACACTCTGTCTAGGATAAAATTGGATTTTTGTGTTATGTGTATGAGTTCTTTATCATACTTGATCAGTTTTATGTCTGGAAGCAATGTGACAATGTTAGTGTTAGACTTATATTATGCATGTGTTTGGTTGAGTCAGTATGTGTCAGTATGAGTCTGCCTTTGGTTAGAGGTAGTAGGTCCTTGTCCATGTAATTAGGTTACTATGTCCTACCATGGGGGGTGGGCCTACGGGTACCACTTGGTTGGGTGGAACATGCACCATAAACCGTTGGGTCCCCTATTATCTTCGGTACTTGGTGGCGAGACATCCAGATGGACAGCTTGTGGTTCTTGTTTTATTTCTAGCATTGTTGTATTTCCAAATGTAATAGGTTATTTTTACCCCTCTTGTATTTATGAGGTGGAATTATGTAATTGTAACACTTATGTAATATTGCCTCATTTTGGGAATGAGTGATGTATCCAAATTTTCAAGTGATGAATTTATGTTATGGATGTTTATCTTCTTATCTTATGTTATTTATGTATGTTGAATTAATGCTTATTGCATGAGTAATTAAATGCAATGAATTTTAATTGATGTATGTTATTTGGGTTTAAGTAATCTCGGTTACGTAGCCTTAGGGGATGTTATCAATTGTAGATGAACATATATGTGTAATTCACTTTAATAAAAAAAATATTAGTTTGCTTTTATTGAGAATTGAAACTTCCTTTAGGGTTGCGTGGCGGGGCATTGCACACAGTATTAGAGCCTAAGTTTAAACATTGGGTACTCTGGGATTATGATGTACCCATTAAGCTTAGTTGCATAGGTTTTCAAGAGTACCTTGTCTAATACCCTTTTGTGTCTATCTAGGACTATGCCTCCTAGACGTGGATGAGGGGGAGGACGAGGACGTGGCTAGGTAGGCGGTCGAGAGGAGAGTCAGCATGATTCGCCACCTCATGTCACACCTATACCAGAGAAGGAGGAACAACAGGCCTCACAAAATAGTCTTGGAGGCGGTGGTGGACAGTTAGAACCTCCAAGGGTCGAAGCTGCATGTAGAGCTTTTGAGGAGGCTTTGGCATTATTGGGTCAGAGACAGGCAGTACTAGAGGTTAACCTTGTGGTTAGGATAGTTACAACACAGTTGGATATGTTAGCAGTGTCCTATATGAGGGATTTGATTAAGTCACAACCACCACGGTTTGATGGAGTAGGTACTGGTTTAGAGGCCAAGACTTGGTTGATAGGTCTTGACTGATGCTTTTCTATGCATCCTTTTGATAGTAATACTAAAGCATGATGCGCTATTATGAACCTCCGAGGATTTGCAGCCACTTGGTGGAGACTAGAGGAGAAAAAGCTCCATATTGACATGAGTTCAGTGTCCTGGAAGATTTTCCTTGAGCGGTCAGCACAGGGGTGATGAGTTCCATGCCCTACGACGGTTAACCTTGACTGTGGATCAGTATGAGAGGCATTTCTACGAACTTAAATAGTTCGTAGGAATAGGAGATGATGAGGGGATGCTTGTACAACATTTCATCATGGGCTTAAATGCTTGTATTAGTGGTGGTGTGTGGGTCTTTGAACCCAAGTCTATGGAGATAGTTGTGGAGAAGGCATGGCTGGTGGAGGAGAACTTGACAATGGCACTGGGAGGCCATACGGGTGTTCATATAGGCAATGGTATAGGAGCTGGGAATAGTGCTAGAGGGGGACAGACACAAGGAACTATGCCTCCTAAGACACAACAAGGATCAGCACAGGGCAGTTAGCAGCAGTCATTCCAGGGGAAATGGAAAGGTTTCCAATAGAGATAGGGTGATAGAAACTGGAGGCACATGAAGCATTTCAACTCTGAACAACCCGCGCAGAGCTTCTAGTCCACTATTGGAGGCAGTGCACAGTAGTCTAGTACAGTAGCAAGAGGCAGAGGTTATGGTAGAGGCACATGTTTCTTCTCTTGTGGTCAGTGGGGCCATATTGCTAGGATGTGGCCCAATAAGGGCACATCGGGATTCACGTAGAGACCAGCGACGTCAGAGCTGACAGTGGGAGATGATGGCAGAGGCCATCGTGTGTTTGTAGCAGTTGATAATTGTCAAATAGAGCACTAGGGTACTGTGGTTGAGACTTATGGTATGTTATTGGGTAACCCTATTACTATTCTATTGGATTTAGAAGCATTTGAATCCTTTCATTTCTTCATCTGTAGTGTCACATTGCAGACTGGGGGCCATAAGGCAAGCCAATAGGTGGCAGGTCAAGTTAGCATCTAGTGTGAAAGTTGCATCGCATTCTATAATACCTAACTATAGGTTGGAGATTGGACCACTCCTCACTACCTTGGATCTTCGGGTTATACCATTGGGATCCTATGATGTTGTCTTAGGTATTGATTGGTTAGAGGCTCACCAAGCAGTTATTGATTGTCGACGTAAGTCGATTCGGTGCATTACTGCATCTGGTGGAGAGGTGGATATTATAGGATTTCAAAGACTGATATCCTTGAGGATTATCTCAGCTATGTAGTTGAGGAGATGTGTTCATCATGGATGTCAGTTGTTTGCAGTTACAGTTGAGGACTTGGGATTAGGAGATAGAGAGGAGAAGGTATCTCTTGATATTCATCCCGTTCTTCAAGAGTTCTCAGATGTCTTTCCAGATGACATTCCAGGGATGCCATCATAGAGAGATATAGATTTTAAAATTGACTTTGTACCTAGATCGGAGCCTATTTCATGATCTCTCTAACCGTATGACTACTCAGGAGCTGAAAGATCTTCATTTGTAGTTGGAGGAGGTTTTAGAGAAGAGATTTATTCATCCTAGTGTTTCTCCTTGGGGAGCATCGATCATCTTCATGAAGAAGAAGGATAGTTCACTTCGGTTGTGCATTGATTACCAACAGTTGAACAAAGTGACGATCAAGAATCGTTATCCAGTTCCCACAATTGATGACTTTTTTGACCAATTCAAGGGTGCTACCATATTTTTGAAGATAGACCTTAATTCGGGATACCATCAACTCCGCATTTTTGACTCATATATCAATAAGAAGGCATTTCAGATGTGGTATGGTCACTACGAGTTTATTGTGGTACCATTCAGATTGATGAATGCGCCTTCTGTGTTCATGAGTCTGATGAATGGAGTATTCCACACTTACCTAGATAGGTTTTTTCTTGTGTTCCTAGATGATAAATTGATATATTTCAGAACAATAGAGGAATATGAGGAGCATTTGCAATAGGTACTGCAGTGTTTACGAGAAAACCAACTTTATACCAACTTGTTGAAATGTGAATTCTTCATGACTCAGATCAGGTATCTTGGTCATGTGATCTCAAGAGAGGGAATATCTATGGATCCTTCAAAGATCCAAGCTATCCTAGATTGGCCTGCGCCCACTAATGTGGCAGAGATCCATAGTTTTATGGGGCTTGCAGGATATTACAGGAGATTTGTTGTTTTTCCAGGATAGGTCATCCTGTCACTTCTCTTCAGAGTAAAGGGAAGAAGTTTGGATGGTCAGAGTAGTGTGAGTCAACTTTTCATATTCTTAAGGACAAGCTTACCAGTGCATTGATTTTAGCGATACCTGATCCCACAAGAGATTTTGTGGTATGTACAGACGCATCCTTAGAGGGCTTAGGAGCAGTCCTGATGCAGGAGGGTCAAGTTATAGCTTATGAGTCATGGAAGCTTAAGGATCATGAACTGAATTATCCCACACATGATCTTGAGTTAGCGATAGTAGTCCATGCATTGACCAGATGGAGACACTTTCTTCTCAGGCATAGATTTGAGCTTCATATTGACCACAAGAGCCTTCAATAAATTTTCACTCAGCCAAACCTTAATGCTAGACAAAAAAGTTGGATGGAGTTTCTCTATGAGTATGACTTCAAGGTGAAGTATATTCAGGGAAAAGAGAATGTCGTAGTTGATGCACTTAGTAGACGTAGGCACGAGATATTCGAGATGAATCTTATAGTAGATTTGTGGAGTCGGATTCTTGCTACTCTCCCAGCGGACAGTTGGTATCAAGATGTGAGGATAGAGATTGAGGCAGGCAAACCTCTAGAGGGTAGGTTCATAGGTTATTCACTTGAGGCAGATGGTTTGTTGAGGCATTCAGAGCGTATTTACGTCCCTTTAGCAGGTGACCTTTTCACTTTGATTTTGACCGAGGCACATCGTGCACCATATTTATCCCATCCTGGGGTGAAGAAGATGCACACAGATATGTGCCAGTTGTATTTTTGGCCAGGGATGAAACAAGATTTTGCAAATTTTGTGGCGAGATGTTTGGAGTGTCAGCGGGTGAAGGCTGAGCACCAACATCTAGCAGGGCTTCTACAACTAGACCTAGTACCTGAGTGGAAATGGGATATTATCTTGTTGGACTTCATTGTTGGTTTACCCAACTCCTCACGACGACATGATGCTATTATGGTGATAGTCGATAGATTGACAAAGGTAGCACAGTTCTCACCTATGCATCATCCGTTGCTAGAGTGTTCATGGAGGATCTTGTGAGGTTGCATAGTATTCCACGTCAGATTATTTCTTACAGGTATCCAGTGTTTACCTCATCTCTTTGGACATTATTACAACATGCGATGGGGACACAATTGAAATTTAGTTCAGTGTATCACCCAAAGACAGATGGATAGACTAAGAGGGTTAATCAAATCCTCAAAGACATGTTGTATATGTATGTTATGGATCAGTAGACACGATGGGACGATTTTCTCTATCTAGTAGAGTTTGCATATAACAATAGTTTTAGGAGTTCCATTAGCATGGCACCTTTTCAGGCCTTGTATGGGCATCCTTGTTGTACTCCTTTGAGTTGGGATCTATTAGAGAACATAGTGTTATTGGGTCCAGAGATGTTTCAGGATATGGAGCAGCAGGTGGATCGGATTAGAGAGCACTTGGTAGTAGCATAGGATAGGTAGAAGAAGTATGCGAATGCGCATAGAGTGGATCGTCAGTTTTATGTTGACAATAGAGTTTTCTTGCAAGTGCGTCTGTGAATGAGTCCTATCCGATATGGAAAGGATTTTAAGTTGGCACCTCGCTTTGTCGGACCTTTCGAGATACTCGAAAAGATTGGTCTAGTTCCTTACCGACTCGATTTTCCACCAAGTCTTGCACGTATTCATGACATTTTCCTTGTTTCAGTTCTTTGGCCATATCATCCACATGTTTCTCACATCCTTGATTGGAAATATTTATAGGTAGAGGATGAGCAGCTGGCTTTGGAGCCCATGGCCGTAATGGAGCGTAGAACGTTCGCTCTTTGAGGGTGAGATATTGATCAAGTGAGAGTTCAGTGGGATCCTAGGGATGATGCTTCACCCACCTGGGAGGATGTAGTTAGGATGAGGGAGTTATATCCCTACTTGTTTGTAGGCTTCTAGGAGTAAGCCTAGTCCTTGGGGGGGAGTATGTAATACCCCTCCATTTTGCTTCTTGTTTGGTTTTCTTTATGCATTGTTGGTTGCAACTACTTTGATACTGGACACACCTTGTTATTTATGTTTTTGACCGCTACTTATTGAACGATGAACTATTATTGTGTGACGTGTTTATCTGATGTCTGTTTTACATGCTTTAATGGTGTAATGATGTTAGTAGTTGTAACATGAGATTTTATTATGAGATTATGGAGTATGATGTTAATGTCAGTCTTTGATGAGTGTATTGGTGAAGAGGACAGGTTCACATCACTCGCTTGTGAGTGCCCTACAAATGCATGTTTTCTTCTTCATGTTGTGTATTATATGCTAGTTCTATTATATGATGTTGTTTACTTGGCTTTCAGGTTGCAGGTACATGACATCGACTCCAACTGGTTTCACAGGTTTGAGCGTGTCGATCCAATGGTTAAGTTGAATGGGAGATAGTAGCTAGGTAACATGTGTCAAGTCTACATCGCAGCCTTAGTGTGTCTTCAGTCTTGTTTGTTGAGTCATGGTTTACCTTATTTTAATGTTATTTGATTCTGAAAGGTGTGTGTTTATTAAATGAATTTTTAGAATAACTGCATTGGTTAAAAGTGGTGATTAATTAAAATTATGTTTAGCAGTTATATTTAAATTTATTAATAAAATTTAATTTAATTATATTAAATTTAGTCCCAAAAGGATTGAATTTATTTATTAAATAATTAAAATTAATTAATTAAGTTTTATTTGGTTTATATTATATAAAAACCAAAAAAAAAATTGAAATTGTATTTTAAAAGGAAAGTTAGTTTCAAAATGTGGGAGTTAATTAATATTAAGATATTTTAAATTTTTGATATTGCATAAAAAGTGGATTTAATTGTTGAGGATATTTTTGATTTATGCCACAGGTGCATGTTTAATTAATAAGAAGAATTGGTTGCAAATTCATTCACAGAGAGAATTTTGGAGAGGAAAAGCTTCTTCAGGTTTGAGAGGATATTTTTGGAGAAAATTCCACAGAGGATTGTTGGAAGAATTTTGGGCTATAGAATTGATTTGGGAATAATTTGTTGATATTGGTTGGGCTTTTGGATTGTTTGCTTGCTTAGATTCAGTGCACGGTTGAAGAGAAATTGTGAGATCTTTGAAGGAGGCTCTGCATCAAAAATCTTCTTGCTTGTAGCTTCAATACCAGGTTTTATTCTGTAATTACCGTTATTGTCTTGTTTAAATTAAATTTGTAGTGAATAAATAATTGTTTGTTAAATCCTTTTAGAGTTAGAGATTGCTATTTGAGATTGAAATTAAATATTTAGATTTTTGGAAATTTTGTTATTCCCTGTGAAAATTCCTCTGGGAAATTGTAAAAGTAGTCTGTAGAATTTAATTTTATTTGAGGAAATTGTAGTATTGTTTGTTAAATCAAACCTTAGATTGTGCAACACATGTACATTGTTGTAGGAAATTTAATCTGTGTAGAAAATAATTAGATTTATTTTTTAAAACAAATCCTTTTTAGAAAACTTACAATGGAGAAATCTAGATCCCTTTTAGTTTTCCTATTTTTGTATTGTTTGGAATTTGAAGAAATGGTCTACATAATTAATTATTAAACCTCTGGGATTTTGTTTATTTTCTGAAATTTTTTATAAATTTTCCTGTAGGTGGTTATTTTTGCTTATTTTGCCCAATTTATCAGTACAAATTATTCTGTGTAAATATATATATTTATTTATATTATATGTATTGTATTCTTGTATATATATACACATAACATATAAATATATATATACTTATTATTTTGTTAATCTTTTAATTTATTTATTTTTGATCAAATCGTCATACGCGAATTCTGTTCTCTATGCGAATTTTTGCACTTTATATTCTGGAAGGATTTTTATTATTACAAAAGAAATTTTGTTGTTGTTTTAGTGGATGGTGGGCATGACCCCACTGCCCGCTTCCCCATTGGGAAGGATGCGCTTCCCATGGGGCAGTGCGCCCACCGCATTGGGGGACGCACTTTCACATGGGGAGTGTGGCCTCCCCAACCACCTACCACAGATGTACTTTATGTACAGTTGACAAATGGAGACTGTGGGCATCGACAGTGTACCATCCGACCCAGTTTAAATATGGTTTATGCAAAAAATTTTATAGTTTATATTTATATTTTCATATAAGTTTTTTTATTTATAAAATATTTCTTGAAGTGGATTAATATAAATTATATAATATTTTAATATTATATATTATATATATATAATATTTAATATATATAATTATATATTTTAAAAAAATGGGTATTTAGGTTTGAATTTATTAAGAATTAATCAATTTAATAGTCTTGTTATTTGTAGAAAAATAGCAGTTTTCTAATCAATGCTTAATGCAGGTTTAATTTTTTATATATAGTCTCGTATATATATAAAATATATGTATTTAAATATATATGGTATGCTGCATAAATATTTAAGTATATATATTTAATTTTTTGTTTTAGGCATTTTGGTTGCATGCAAAGTATTTAGATAGCAATTTAAACTAAAATGAATAGTGTGCATGGTTAGATAAGATAGAGAAAGGTATGTATTTTAGTGGAAGGAATTTTTATGTTTTTAATGAAAATTTGAAAGTTTATTATTTTAATTTCTGCAAATAACATTAAATAGGGAAATGGATTTAATATATCCGAAAATAGTGTATTTCCTTGCCAGTGCTTTTTAATATTAAATTCCCTTATGTTGGTTATTTTGGGGAAAAAGGGTTATTTGTGTATTTAATTGTAAGTCTTCCAGTGGATGTGGGTTGTTGCTTTGTTAAGTCAATCGTCGTTGATTTTCCCTTGGGTAGTGCTTTATGTGACTTGTATCCTCCATGTTTTGGAGTGGGTTTCCTTAATTGTTGCCTCCTAGAATAGGAGAGATTGCAATGTTTAAGTTCAATAAGCACCTAAGTCACCCTTGGATTTTAGTTTTGTGTAGTGTGTTATCCATTAGAAGAGTGGATTTTGTTAGGGGTCGGAGCCCAAAGAGGTAAATCGGGTAATCTTCAGAAGTGATTTAATCAAGTGATAATTAAAGTAATGTACTTAGTTGATTAGGATGCACTTCACATTAATCAAGATAGTTTAACCTCACTCATAGACGCAAGGGCTCATTTAGACTTGGGATGAGTGGGAAGGCCTGGAATGGCAAGATCAACTATTTTTTCCTCTCGAGAGATAGTTGATTCTGCATGAGTAAGCATGAGAGCCGATATTTGTTAGAGGTCACTAGGAACTCCGAAGCCTATGAAGAATACCGAGAGGAGATCTCATGTCTAACAGTGTGATGACACTCTGTCTAGGATAACATTGGATGTTTGTGTTATGTGTATGAGTTCTTTATCATACTTGATCAGTTTTATGTCTAGAAGCAATGTGACCATGTTAGTGTTAGACTTATATTGTGCATGTGTTTGGTTGAGTCAGTATGTGTCAGTATGAGTCTTCCTTTGGTTAGAGGTAGTAGGTCCTTGGCCATGTTATGTGGTTACTATCTCCTAGCATGGGGGGTGGGCCTATGGGTACCACTTGGTTGGGTGGAACATGCACCATAAACTGTTGGGTCCCCCATTATCTTCGGTACTTGGTGGTGAGACATCTAGATGGACAACTCGTGGTTCTTGTTTTATTTATAGCATTGTTGTATTTCAAAATATAATAGGTTATTTTTACCCCTCTTGTATTTATGAGGTGGAATTATGTAATTGTAACACTTATGTAATATTGCCTCATTCTGGGAATGAGTGATGTAACCAAATGTTCAGGTAATGAATTTATGTTATGGATGTTTATCTTCTTATCTTATGTTTTTTATGTATGTTGAATTAATGCTTATTGCATGAGTAATTAAATGCAATGAATTTTAATTGATGTATGTTATTTGGGTTTAAGTAATTTCGGTTACGTAGCCTTAGGGGATGTTATCAATTGTAGATGAGAATATATGTGTAATTCACTTTAATTAAAAAAAAATTAGTTCACTTTTATTGAGAATTGAAACTTCCTTTTGGGTTGTGTGGCAGGGCATTACATCAATTGAGATTGTTTTGATTTGTGTTAAGTTCTTGGTATGTATAAGTCCTTTCTTATATGTTTTTTTTGTAATCGATTAGAAATATATGCATAGAATATTTATATATGTATACATATGCATGTCAATGATAAGCCCATGCACATGAGTTAATGCATACATGTGTATATGAAGGTAACATACCTACACATGCTCATGGATGGATTACACATGGGCATGAAAGTATCAAATGGAAAAATAGACATGTATATATATGGATATATACATCGTATGCATATGTGACTATCAATAAGTTGGAAAGTACATATATGATTGATTGTATAAGTAAATGTATATATATGATATATGTATATATACACATATATACAAACATTGATATGTGTATATGTATCGACATAATGAGACATCCATACACGTATATCGATATATATGTCTATGTACATATGTATATAAGTATAATATTATTTTTATAAATGATGGCATGTAATTATGCATTCCAATATCGAATAGTTTATTATTGTGATTATATATATATATACACACACACATATATATACACATGTTTAAATATATCGTGAAGTGCTCAAATAAAAGTATCAATAGTGTTGTCTATACAAATCACACATAGGATAGTGTTGATAAAACATAGCGTATATACGTGTTAAAACCAACACCATGAAATATTGCTTTCAACATATATAACATAACAAATAAACATAGCTTATAATATAAATATAAATAATAATTAATAAAGTGAAGAGATTTCCATGTGCTTGGAAGTCAATATCCAATGCTTTTAATGTTTTTGACACCTTTGTTAAGTTTTGAATGTAAAACAAAGAACAAATCAAAATATTTAAATGTAGAATAAGACTTATTCTTCTATGTAATGATAGTGACCAAATTAATAGAGAATGAAGCATTTTGGTGGTGCCAACTTATGAATTGCCTAAACCAAATAAAACTATTATTCCTACAAGTTGATTTTCTATTTTAAACATATGAAAATATGAAATGGTCAACATGTTGTTGGCATAAAGGGAATCAACCTACTATTTTGTTTTGCTGAGTATTGATTTTAAACTCTATCACCATTCTATTTTTATTGTTGAGTCGATTAAGTTGAGTGGAGAAGTTTCATATTGTTTAACTAGTTTGTTGGATATAATGTCTTATATTGTTTTATAAATAGGAATTCTTCACCTCATTTGGACACATAATTTGCTTTCATTTTGTTGCATTTTACTTGCATGTTCTTGTTGAGATTTATCACTATGAGGAGAGTTTATTTTGAGGATAGTGTTTGAGATATATTTTTATTGGAGAATTGGAAGAATTATTCTTGAAGGTATTGAGCTATGCATCATCTTGTTCAATTGGATTAGTGTATTATAGGAATGTTTAACATGTTCTTTATTTATGTATATTATTTGGAAATATTGAATGTTATTGCTTGATTATGTGGTAATATCGTGAATTGCTAAAATAGGGAAGAATTATGTTTATTTGTTTGAAATTGGAAGGAACTATATTATACTCCATTTTTATGTGAATATTAATTTGAATTATTTTTACATACTCTGTATTAAGGAGTGATTATTTTTTTTAGTATTATATACTAGGAAATGAAGATGCTTAAGTAGATATGAAGTAATTTGTTATGGATTGTTTATGGAACCCGAATTATAGGTAGTTCATAGGTTCTCGTGGGTTTAGTTAATCTTACATTGGGAATACTTTATGTGTAGGAATCTACTTAGTAGATATGTTATAAAGAAAAGAGGAATATATTATTATTGTGGTTGAATATTTCCTCATGAAGGGATTGTAACCTATGCATAGTGTACAAATGATCTTATGAAATATATAGCTAGGGAAGTGTATGTGATCTAAGATGAATTTGTATATGAAAATTTGGCCAAATTAGTGTAATTTTCCATTGATTACATTGTCAATTTCACTATGTACTTTGTATGCATGCTAGATCATGATTTCCATACAAGTTTGGATGTATACAAGTTCTAGTCATGTAGGTAACAACATTGAGTTCAGATAGGCCACAATTATGAGGTTATCAAACAAACATCTTAGCTGAAGGGAGGGCCATATTTCCCTATGTGGTAGATGTGTAGGGGACTATATAAAAGTCCACGGTTGGTGGAAAAGTGCTTGAGTGATGCTTCACCTCTTCATCTAGCAACCAAAGTTTGAGGGAATCTTGTTATATCATTGTACATCTATTGTTGAAGGAAGCTTAGAAGAGCTATGTATGCTATAATTGTAATCAATATATGATAAGATGTAAATGTTTACATTATCAATTAAATCAATGTTTGGATTATTGTTGTGTTACATATGCTCATTAAATCTCTTGTTGGAAGATTTTTTTTTATTACATTGGGAAATGTACCTAGTTTATTTAATTGAAGGTCAAACTTAGAGAATTTATCCTTGTAGAACAATTGGCATGTTACATGTGGTATTAGAGCTACTAGGTTTAGCTCTGGAACCTATGTGATCCATAACTTTTGTAAAAACATTGACTAATTTTTAGAAATTCTTGTGTTAATATGGTGCATCTTAGGTTAACTGTAAGAAAGTCAGTAATCAAGAATGAGTTCTATCTAAAAGCCAAGAAGAAAAAAGAGGCCATTATTTCTATGACAGAGGGAACCTACTATGAAAATTTTGTCTAGTTGATCAATACTGAAATCATCAGTCACACCCTTTCTCAGTTTAGCCAAGTAAAGAAAAGGATGGAGGATGAAGCCAAATTCCACTACCTCCGTCCTATTTCACGAGCAAAGTCTGACACTTTATCACTTTCTAGGGATATTCCCTCAAAATGTAGCGTCATTCCTACATTAATATTTAGGGACCCTAGAGTTCTTCCTTTATCAAAAGTGATTATAATTACCTCAAACAATGAATCAAAGAGTTATGTTCCATGTAATTATGTATCACAAGATAAGTTCTAAGGTTATTACCCCTTTTGGGATAGAGATGAGAAAATGAGAGATTAAAATAAATATGAGGGGTATACACCATTGATTTATGTATCTGAGAGTGAATCCGAGGGATACACTCCTCTCGACTATTTCAATAGTTGATCTATGTAAATGGAAGGGATATTGAGATCCTTATGAATAAATACAAGTTATATGTTAATCAAAGTTTATGTTCAAAATTATGAGATATTTCTCTATGTACAAATGAATTCTCATTTAATGCTTTCCATAGGTTGTGTAAACATAATAGAATCTAATAAATATGAACCTTCAGGTGTAATCCTTTTCTTACAAAGGATGATGAGAACAAGGACTAATCCTGGAGGGAGCTAAGATGTCAAACAAGGTCTAGAGGGTGTTGATGCCAAATTGGATCAAATTTTGACTATCATTCATGAGACCAATGCAAGGTTGGGAAATCTTGAGCAAGAAGTAAGGGAAAAAGATAAAGTGGAACAAGAGGTTCCAAATAATGAATAAGTCCCTATCAATAAAAATTGGGGAGAAAATTCTCATGATCATATTCAGACTCATGAACATGAGGATGGGAATTTACATTCTGAGTCTAGAGGATCTAGTAGGAAGTGTTTGGAAATTGAACTTTCTAGGGACATGAGGAAAACCCCACCTAAATTTGAAGGAAGTACCAGAGGGGAAGAATATGAGGCTTGGCTGATACAAATGGAAAAATATTTTGAGATAAGAAACTACTCTAATTTTACAAAGGTTTTTTGGGAAGCTTATTAGTTTGTAGGAGAATCCTCTAACTAGTGCATCAACAAGAAAATGGAACTTGGGCTCAATTCTTTGAAGTTTACTTGGCATGAATTTATGGACATATTCTGGAAAAGGTGGTTACCCAAACTCTCTTTCGACCAAAGCTTAATGATTTCCAAAATCTTAAGCAAGGGGACATGTCAGTTATTGAGTACTGGGAAAATTTTACTTATCTATTGAGGTACGTTCTTGTGAATGGTGATCCTAGACCTGCACAAACACACAATTAGTCCAATATGCAAGTTAGAAACATCATTCCCCATGAAATTCATTTGAAGAATGAAACCAAGAAATAAAATGAATAACACAATGAAAAAGCTATTAAATCCTATTTAAATGCTCAAACTCTCAATCCAATGGGGGAATTGGTGCCATTTTGAAGTAGAAAATTTCCCTTTACCAATTCCTTGCAAGCTTGATGATCAATGATGAAGATTTGATGCTCCTTGGTGAAAATTCTCCATAACCTACCTATGTCAATGTGAAAAATGCATAAAAATGGATAAGGATGGATGAAAATTGCTCAAAACTTGAAGATAATAATGTTACATGAAGTTGTGGATGAGATTGTCGATCCAAAATTCAAATGAGAGCCTTCTATTTATAGAAGAGAATGATGGAGAAAGAGGACAAAGGGATGAATGTGGGACTAATCATGAGCCAATGGAAAGGTTCCACTAGTCAACATGCTAGTGGAGGAGGAATGAGCACATTTTGATGAATGTCTAAATAAATGATTAAAAGAGGGATTATAGGATTAACTAAACAAAATCATTTTTTTAATGAATAAAAGATGGTGACTTAATAAGACAAATTTGATTTATTTAATTAAGAGATGAAATGTGATGAATTTAATTAAGTAAAGATTATTTAATTAAATGACTAGCAGAGTATATGATTCAAGATGAATTGGTCTTAATAAGATTAGGATCAAGTGTATAGGATCAAGTAGGATATTTTTTGTGTCTACATGTTTCCCCTCTTTGAAGAAATGTATTCGCTACATTGGTTCAAAGAATAAACTACCATTATCAAAATTCATTTTTTAAAATTTTTTTCAGATGCCCCATTACTACCCCAGTGAAAAGGATTATGTTGGTATACTACCCCTCAAGAGATTAGACAAAAATTTGGATTTTTGAGTGATCTCATGAAAAAAAGAGGACAAGTTGCTTGATGATTCCAACAAAGGTTTGGGATGCCAAAAAAATGCCAAAACATGAAAAAATGATGCAAAATGACCCTCGGTTGGGCGAAAGAAAGATCCTAGGTCCAAAACCCTTGTTAGATGGCTAAATAGGTTCAAAAAACCCAAAATTTCAAGCTTAAATAGGCCTCGTGGGGCCACTTCCAATTCATTTGCGCATTTATCCCTTAGAGATTTAGCACTTTTGAGCTCTAACCACTATTTGAGATGGTGCAATGAGTGCTTCCATGTCACATTTCAGAGTGAGTACGAGTGCACCAACATCTACCAGGAGCAGGACCATTGGTATGTGACCCTTACTTGACTTGTCATTTCATCTTTCATGTGTATTAATTAGGGTCAAAGGTCAAATCAAGTCAAGCGATGCTATTTGGTGCTGCTGAAAGTGCTCAATCGATGCCACATGACCTTAAATTGCATTGCTATCAAGTTTTGTACCACCATGGTTCAGTTAAGGAATTAGGGTTTAGGCTACAAAGTCTCCCACATTTGCAAACTGTGTCGCAATGGTGCAGTTTGGAATTTAGGTTTAGGGGTCAAAATGGTCTACAGTCAAAGTGCAATGCAAGGACGTAGTTTGGACATTTAGAGGGTTCCAATGGCATAGTTTGGAACTCCCAAATAGCGACACAATTGCAAACAACAATGCATTTGTTGTTCTAGTTGTGGAAAGTCAAAATAGGATCCTGATTTTTTATGAAACTTCACATCGTGGCTTTACTAGTGTAGGAGGACACAAAGATTCTTCATTCATAAGAGCACAGGTCCCCAATTCTTAGTAGTTTGGTTGGTTTACATGAGCTTCTCCAAGAGCACCTTGGGGTGATAGGTTTATGGTACATCAGCCATGTACTTACTTTCTGAACACATCTGGGCATGATGACATCTTTACAGAGTTATGGCATAGTGAGACGTCCTCATTTCACTTTCCCACAAGTGAGGTGACAGTTACTCTGGAGAATGTCTAGTGCATTCTTCGATTACCAATCCATGGAGAGAAAGTTATCTATGATATGGATGTCGAGAGCGATGCCTACTTTGAGATTATGGAGCTTGATGACATATTTTTTGTCAAGGGCTAGATCGAGCTCGAGTGGTATAGGGGCACTGTGCCCACCTTTATATTGATTGTTGATGCTATCATTTCAAGCCTTGTGGTGCCAAATCAATACAATCAATATTTCAATCTGGGATGGGGTCCTACTTGCGAGTGGATTCTCCATCAGAGATAATTTTTTGCATGGGGGCCAATGATGTTGACTTCTCTTTATCATGATTTACATGAGTTTTCTTATTTGGACCACAAATACATTGAGGTTGGGGTGACACTCTTGCATGTTTGGGCTTGAGAGCACATTGCAATGCTTCACCTAGGGGTTACACCAATTTCCATAGATCCAAATGATCTTGTATTCTGGAGGTACAGAGGGGCCTTGACTTTCACTCACATAGGGACAGTCAACATCCCTCACCAGAGGAGGTTTATTGATGAGATGAAATTTTTCACATGGAGGACATGGCTTGGTGATGAAGGAGCATCCTTGGTTCTTGGCAATCTTTGATCAACCAAAATTATTTCTCATTCAGTTTTGTTCTTTTTTTTGTTCTTGTTCTTATTCGAGTTGGTAGATCTAGTGTTTCTACATGTTTAATCACCATATCTTGTGTACCTAGTACTTTGTTGTGGGCATGTTCAATTTTCAAATTCTAATTTTTCATCTCATTTGGATCTTTTCCTGGTAATTTATCACTTCCGACGTATGTGACAGTTTCTTGGACTGGCCCTAGAATAACATCAAAACCTAACGACTAGTTGGATCGATCACAAACCTTTTCCATGACTTGCAGACCCGCACGGTGTGTTTAGATTTTTTCTCTGGAGTTTCCCCAACCTTACACTTAGTTCCACACTTCATCATACACTTCCATTGTGGATGAATTTCAGATTTGAGGTTGACCTATTCTTGCACACGTTACACTTTTCTTCATCGAAGATTTTAGTGATCTTTGGCTGACTTGGATGATTCTCAACCCACGGATGTGATATAAATCTAGTATTGAATCATTAGAATGGGAGGGATTTTTTAGTCTAGAACACTATGATGTATATAGATTATGATCTGTAAGATTTTCACTCACATGTAATGGCACTATATTTTGAGCATGTTGTAATCGGGCATGTGCGCCGAATCTATAAGCCCGAATGTGGTAGACTATTTGTAATAAATATTTCTAATAATAAGAATGTTTGCATCTACATTTACCTCCATATTTTTTGTTTCTTCTATTGTGTTAATCTTGCTGCATACTTTAGATTGTTCTCTTTGAGGACCCTCCTACCATGACTACACCAAACTAGCATCAAAGCTATATTCGTTCCTTGCGAGATCATCAGAGGTTGCATAGTCCTATTGAAGGTTTTTTGTAGGGTGGTAGATTGAGGATCCAATCTGCAATTGCAGAGGACTTATGCTAAGATGGCAGGAAGAAGGAATGGTAGAGGAAATGGAGTGTGTGGAAATGCAAACCCTGTTGTAATGGAGATGTTGAGAGGAATTGTTGCTAGATTGGAAGTAGTTGAAATGGCCCAGAGAAGAGGTCGACCAGTTGATGATGTGAGTGATGAAGAAGTGGAAGAACAAGAAGAAGTTGCAAGAGAAGAGAAACATGGCCTTGATCAAGGAGAAGAAATGTTCATAAGAGCCCTGACCAGAGTGAACACCAAGCAACATTTCAATCCACTGGATTATAATGGTAAGCTAGATTCAGATGAATTACTAGATTGGATAACATAGATGGAAAAATATTTTGATTTTGAAGGTACTCCAAAAGATAAGAAGGTGAAATTTTCCTCTACAAAGTTGAGAGGAAATGTATCCCTCTGGCGGGAATATTTACAGATAGATAGATAGAGGAGAGGAAAGGAGAATATAAGATCATGGGGTCAAATGGTGAATAAAATGAAGACAAAGTTTATGCCTATAGACTATCAGATTTTTTTTTTCAAGAAATTGCAAAATTTGAAGCAGAAAGAATCAAGTGTGACAGAGTATACTAAGGATTTTTATAAATTGAATATCAGATCTGGACATTGAGAATATCTAAATGGTTTGAGGTCATCTATTCAAGATGAGATAAGTTTGATTAATTTTTTCAGTGTAGAAGAGGCATATCAGTGTGCCCTAAAAGCACAAGAGAAACTAAATAAAAGACATGAGCAGAAATAGAGAGGAAGAGGTGGAATATTTCAGAGAGGAAGAATATTCCCTCGAGGAGGAAGAGGAACTTTTATAGATCAGAATAAGGATAAGGAGATCAATAAGAATGAGAATTCATACCAAAGAGATGATTGAAACTCTTTCAGAATAGGAGGATATGGTGGTTACAGGAATGAAGGATATAGAAAATATGACAGAGAGAAAAGAGTATTTAGGAGAACTTGTTGTAAATGTGGTGGAGAAGGACATAGAGCCTTTGAATGCAAACAAGGAGAGATGAGAAGAAAGACCAAAAAAAATAGAAGAACAACCTTTGTTGAAGAAGATTATGCTGGATCATCTAACCAACCGAAAGAAGGAGAGGTATTGGTGAATAGGAGAGTGTTGTGTCAAAGTGAATTGGAGAAAGAGCCATTGCAGAGAAAGAATTTGTTTCAGAAAAGATGCAAGGTAGCTGGTAAACTTTCCAAAGTAATAATTGACAGTGGAAGTTCAGAGAAATTGGCTTCTAAAGAAATGGTGACCAAATTGAAGCTGGAAAAATTGAAACACTTGAAACCCTATCAGATAGCTTGGATTCAAGATGAACATAAGATACTCGTAAGTAAACAATGCTTGGTAAAATTGAAGATAGGAAATTACCATGATGATTTTTTGTGTGATGTTTTGCATATGGATGTATGCCATATTTTTTTGGAAAGGCCTTGGTAGTATGATAGATAGTCTATTCATGATGGAAAGAATAACATTATACACTATTTTTGCTAATGGGATGAAACAAACTTTGTTGCCCTTGGAGGATGTTCCTAAAACTGAGATTTGTACGACTTGTAGAATTTTTTTGGTTGATGGAAGAATATTTCTAGATGGATTAAGAAATGAGAACATGTGGTATGCATTGATGCCTAATAAGGTTGAATATTTGAAGCATATAGAAGGACAACCTGAGGAGATAAAGGATTTGTTGACAGAATATGAAGCTATCATTTCAGACAATGTACTTGATGGATTCCCACCTATAAGGAGTATTAGTCATTGCATGGATATGATTCCTGGAGCTAATTTTCCTAATAAAGTAGCACACTAGATGACAGTGATAGAGAATGAGGAATTGAACAGACAAGTGGAAGAATTGCTAAGAAAAGGGTTTATTAGAGAAAGTTTGAGTCCTTGTGCAATACCTGTTGTGCTTGCATGTAAGAAAGATGGAGAATGGAGAATGTGTATAGAATCTAGAGGCATAAAAAATATCAAAGTGAATTATAGATTTCCTTTGCCCTAGATGGATGACATTATGGATTGCTTGAGTGGATCTAAGTACTTTACAAAGATAGACTTGAAGAATGGATATCATTAGATAAGAATTAGAGAAGGAGATGAGTGGAAAAAAAATTTAAAGAAAAATGAAGGATTGTATGAGTGATTGGTGATGCCATTTGGATTGAAAAATGCACCAAGTACTTTCATGAGGTTGATGAATAAGGTATTGAATAAATTATTTTTTAATTTTGTGATTGTTTACTTGAATGACATCCTGATTTTCAGTAAGACTAGAGAACAATATTTGTTGCATATAAGACAAGTTTTACACAGGTTGAAGGAAGAGAAGTTGTTGATAAACATGAAGAAATGTAGTTTCATGAAGGAGGAATTGGTATATCTTGGATTTGTGATATCTATGGATGGATTGAAGATGGATTCTGAGAAGGTAAGAGCCATTGTTGAATGGCATACACCTAAAATCATTGGGGAGGTAAGGTCATTTCATGGACTAGCTAGTTTCTACCAAAATTTCATTAGGAGTTTTATTTCTATTTCTAGTCCTATGACTGAAACAATGAGAGGAGATAGGAAGGATTTTAGGTAGACATCTAGAGCAGAAAAAAGTTTTGAATTGTTGAAGCAAAAGGTAACTAAACAACCTATGTTGGCTTTACCATATTTTGATAAGGTATTTCAAGTAGATTGTGATGCAAGTGGAAATGCAATTCTAAAAGTGTTAAGTCAAGAGGGAAGACCAGTAGCCTATTTCAGTGAGAATTTGAATGATGCTAGGAGAAGATATTCAATGTATGATCAAGATTTCTATTCCATAGTGCAAGCTTTGAAGAAGTGGAGATATTACTTGTTATCTAAGGATTTTATGTTTTATATAGACCATCAGGCTTTACAATATTTGAAAATTCAATGTAAGATGAACAAGAAACACATGATATGGGTAGATTTCTTGCAGAGTTACACTCTTTTTTGAAGAATAGGAGTGGGAAGTCAAATAGAGTTGTTGATGATTTGAGTACAAGAAGAAATTTGTTGGCACAAATGAGAATAGAGGTATTAGGCTTTGAATAACTAAAGAACTTGTATAAGGAAGACCCAAATTTTGTAGAACCTTTGAGAGCATGTAAAGAACCAATTTTGAAGGATATGAGTTAGTGGTTACATTATTTCATTCAAGAGGATATGTTGTTCTAAGAAACCCAGTTGTGCATACCCCAAAGTTCAATGAGGGATAACTTGGTGAAAGATAAGCATAGTGGAGGATTGGTAGGACATTTTGGAATTGATAAGACAACCGCTTTGGTGAGTGAGAATTAACTTTGGCTGCAGATTCATAAGGACGTTAGGAGATTTGTGCAGAGTTGCAGAGTTTTTCAAGTTTAAAAGGGAGATAGTCATAATACTGGATTGTATAAACCTTTGATAGTACCAGAAAGACCTTGGGAGGATATTAGCATGTATTTCATAATTGGTTTGCCTAAAACTTAGAGAGCTAATGATTCAATGTTTGTAGTAGTGGACAAATTTTCTAAGATGGCACATTTCATACCTTATAAGAAGACAACATATGTAGTACACGTAGAGGATTTTTTTTTTAGAGAAGTGGTCAGATTGCATGGATTACCTAGGAGTATAGTTTTAGACAGAGATACAAAATTTATTGGTTACTTTTGGAGGACACTTCAGAAAAATTTGAAGACAGACTTGAAGTTTAGTTCTACTTTTCACCCATAGATAGATGGATAGATAGAGGTAGTAAACTAGAGCTTGGGAAATTCACTGAGATGTTTGGTTGGAGATATAATAGGAAGTTGGGATTTAGTCCTTGCACAAGAAATTTTTTCCTACAATAATTTGGTAAATAGGAGTATAGGGAAAACACCCTTTGAGATTATTACAGGAGTTCATCCTAGAAGTATATCAAAACTAAGAGACATCAATAAGGAAGGTACAAAGAGTGCAGAAGAAGAATTTGTAGAACATATGAAGATAGTACATACTCAAGTGAAGCAACATTTGGAGAACATAAAACATAAATATAAGGAGAATGCAAATGAAAAGAGGAGACATAAGGAGTTTAAAGTTGGAGATGAGGTGATGGTGTATTTGAAGAAGGAGATATTCCCAATTGTTACATACAGTAAATTGAAGATGAGGAAGTTTGGACCTTGTAGAATATTGAAGAAGTTTGATTCAAGAAATGCTTATAAAGTGGAGCTGCTAGATGACATGGGTATATCACATATATTCAATACTACAGACCTACATTAGTACTATGAAGTTGAATTCAGTGAAGATAGTGAAGTGATATTATCGTATTGCATTGTATACTTAGTGCATTTGCACATGCTCCAACATGATCTGATAGATACGATGCCACACCGTACTAATTTTCTGACATAGTACTAGTGATGATGATGTATTTGCACGTATTTTGATATGATGCAGTACGATCCCACACCCCATGTAGGTTCTGACACAGTGCTAGTGATGATGCCCTATTACACGATGCCACGTGCATAGACACGTGAAGGCACATTATGAGATTTTCTTTGTTAGCCTACTTGTGCGATGAGTGTTATGGGGCCTCAAACACTTGTAGAGGGATCCTCATGGTTGCCTTGACCATGTTGGTCGAGTAGCATATGGGTAGATCCTAGTCATGTATACCTTTGGCTCCATGAGTTCATGTGTGTGTCTTCACCATGAGGTATCATGGGTGGAGTGCGTTATGTGCTTGCCTATTTCCATGGACCCTCACACACACTGCCACATGGTATATGACCAGTACGTGCCTTCTCCAACTGGCGTATGACTAGGTAGAGTGACAAAATTTTGTTAGTTGTGGATACACTCTAGATCATGTGGAGGGCATGCTCACTCTGCACCACATGAGGGATATTATCATTCTAGCTAAACGTTGTTTCCTCTTTCCTCATTTGGTGGCTAGTAACTAGTCACATAGTCTTGTATAGTGCAATTTTGAAGATTGTGAACTTTCTTTTGGTTATTAATTTTTTTTAGTTGATTGTGAGGGTTGACACTTTGTTATATTTGATGGTGAAGGTTTAGCCACAACTTGTGATCTTTTTTTTTTTTATAACCCTAGTGGTTATATATTTGATTTAGTGTTGAAATTATGCACATTATTGCCTTATTGTTGAAATTGAACTTTAATTTTCTCTTCTTTATGAACTTGGTGGCTAAGCTAGTTATCTTTGTTTTTTTTAATATCGGCTATGTGTTGTAATGTGATTCCTCTCCAAGGAAATATGAGATGGACTTGGTGAGTGTATACGAGGAAGTAGATGGAAGAAACATAGAGGATGGGCGTATGTGAGTCTGTTATGCAGCTAGGACCCACTACTCACCTATGTGTGATGGTTATCTCTTGGGGGCTAATCACCTTACACAACAAGAGATAGGTCATGGTGGTCTTGTTTGGATGGTTTCACTTTATATATGACCTAACACCATCAAGCCACTGATTTGATGTTGATTTACATGAGATGGTTATTTGCTTATGGTTCATGGATTCTTTTATCATGGATTAGTATGCTGCTTTTCGGTGTCCAAATGGACCCTTGTGTAGCCTTGTGATGATTCTCAGTGATGTGTATTGGTACATATGTGTATTATGTATGCTCATCCATGGTTATATATTTTTGGGAGACTTGGTTGGTGGTTTCTTCACCATGTTGTCTTGCTTGGATTGACAATGTACTTGGTTGGGTTGTATATGGCACGGGTTGTTGTTGTTTTTATGATGAGTTATGGAGTGGTTCAGTTTGGAACCCTTGGTTATGTGTGTTTTATGGAGTTTGTACTAAGGGTTTTTGTAGGCTTCCAAGAGTAAGCTTGAATCTAAGGGGGGAGGATGTAATACCCCTTTGTTTTGCTCTTTTTTTTAGACAGTGTTCTACCTCATTATGCCTTGTTTGTTGTTCGTACTTTGACTATGGTACTCAGTTACTATTTGATTGTTAACTGTAAAGCGATGTGCTTGTTACATTTTCATGTGATGGTATTTTATTTTGATACTATCATAATGGAATGCTTTGGATTAGCTAAGTGGATATTTCAATTAATGATTCTTTATGCTTTTGATTGAATTAATATGTTAGATTTATCAGTTTGTAACATTGTATTGGTGAAAGGGACATAATTGCACCACTCGCCTGGGAGTGCCCTATGATTATACGATTTCCTCTTAATGGTGTGTTTAAATTATGACATATATATGCATGTGGATATACTCTTTATTCATAGGTTGACAGGTACAAGACATCGACTCCACCTAGTTTCACAGGTTTGAGCGTGTCCGTTGCCCAACGACATTCGATTGGGAGATAGTAGCTAGGTTTTCCATGCCAAGTCATCACTCTAGTCATAGTGTGTCATCACGTCTTAGTCGGGTTAAGTTGCTTTAATATTGTTCCTTCTCTTTGATTAGTAATCACATGTTATAAAGGTAAATAAATGCTTTTGTAGTCAAACTATAGATTAAATTTATCTGGTTTTATGTTAGTAATGTGATCTAATTTATTAATGAATTTAATTTAATTCATAAATAATTTAATCTTGGACTAGATTATTTTATTAATTAATTAAATTGATTATGTTGAAATAAATTAAGTTATTCATTTTGAAGTAATGGATATATTGTTTGAAATTGAAAATTAAAGAAAAAGAATTTAAATTTCTTTTTAGAAAAATTTGAATTCAAAAATTGAAAATAGAGATATTTCCTATTTTGTTTTGAAAAATTTATGAGGGTGGTTGCATGGATATTTTTGGGAATTTTCTTTATTATTTGGTTTTTTGCAATGATTTTTTCTTCAACAAGGATGAGAAATTCAAAATAGAGGAGGAAAAAAAAAGAGAAATTTGTTGTTGGATTTTGGATTTCGAAGAAGCAAGTTGAATTTGTGGAGGAGCTAGAATCAAAAGAAGAATTGAGAGCTCCATTGTCAACCTTCAAGCTTTTAATTCAGGTTTTCTTCTCTTTTTAATTAGTGTCATTTTGAAAGTTTCAAGATTTCATTATGTTTTTTTAAAACATTTAAATCCTCTCTATGGTTTGCAAAGAAAACCCATTTTAAATATGCTCTCAAAACTTGAAACTAGTATTGGAAATGAAATTTTATTCAAAAATAAATAAAAAAAATTCTTGGTTGTCAATGATTATTCCATATTTATATTTGCTCAAATTATTTCTTCAATCTTTTATGGGGATGTTGGAATCTATATATATAAATACATATATATACATATATACATATAAATATATATATTTTTAAAAATATTCATCTAGGGGCTTTATTCTGTCAAAATTTTCTAAATCTCCCCTATAGAGGTGTGTAGATTTCAAAAAATCCGTAGCCATTTTTTATTTATAAAATAATAATAATAATAAAAAAATATATATTTTTTTTTGTTGGGCTGTTGGGGCTCAACCCATAGCCGCCCGTATGGGAGGCACTATGGGGAGCCATGCCAGCCGCCCCCACCGCTGATGTAGAGGCTTGGCACTGCCGCCACCACAGTGGTGGTCAGATGTGCTAAGCACAACCGAGCCACCCCTGTGGTGGATGACTGTGCACAGCTATCGCCGCTACCACTAGGGTTGATTGTGCAAAGCACATTCAGTGCCATCCTTATGCACATGGCCTGAGATCCGTCACTTAACCCTAAGGGTTGGCACGTGACTCGAGGCAAATGACTTGCTCTTTTTAAAAATATATATATATTTTTAATATATTAATAAATATTAATATTTATTATTCTATTATAATATTAATATATTAATATATATTATACTTAATATAATATGTATTAATGATTAATATTATATTATATAATATTATAATATTATATATATTTGTTTTAGTTAATTAAAATAGATATATATATATATTATGTGTATATGTATTTAAATTATGTTTTTCTTGAACGCATGATTTAAGTGAAATTGAGGAAATAAAAACATGGTAATTTTAGTTAAATCATTGTTTTTACTTACAAATATTATATTTAATTGAGAAGTAGTTTTGGATTTCAAATAATATGCTTTTAAGACAAGTTAATTATTTTAAAATGGTTATATGGAAAAGAGGAAGCAATAATTATTGTATATCAATGTATTTTGATTTGTAGAAATAACATGATATTTTATTATTATTTAAATGCAAGTAGAGAATTCAATATTGAGTTTTAATTTCTCCCTTGTCTGAAAAAGACGTATTTTAAATCAGTTTATTTAATGCAATAAATTACTGAATGTTAATGAAGAAATGGATCTAGTAAATCCAAAGCAGATTTAATTACTATCTTCTTGTTCATCTTGAGTGTGAACTGTTTCCATTATTGTTTGGGGAAAATTGAGTTATAGTGAATGATAACTCTTCCTGATGGGTTTTCAGTTATTTAGGATGTCGTACTATGTTAGTCAACCTTTGGATTGCCTTGGGTAGTGTGTTTAACTATATCTAGTTTGTTGCCCGATTATCAAAAACGGGGATGTGTTGAATTTATGTTGTGGATAGGGATTTGATATCCTTAGGTCACACTTGTGTACCCTTGGGCTGTGGAGTTGTTCCATGTGTTGTCTTAGAGGAGTGGCTTGCAACGAGGGCCGACACACAAATTGGTGCTAGGATAACTCATTGTAAAAATAGATTTAATTACTGTCTTCTTGTTCGTCTTGAGTGTGAACTATTTCCATTATTGTTTGGCAAAAATTGAGTTATAGTGAATGATAACTCTTCCAGATGGGTTTTTAGTTATTTGGGATGTTGTACTATGTTAGTCAACCTTTGGATTGCCTTAGGTAGTGCGTTTAACTGTATCTAGTTTGTTGCCCAGTTATCAAAAATGGGATGTGTTGACTTTATGTCGTGGATAGGGATTTGATATCCTTAGGTCACACTTGTGTACCCTTGGGTTGTGGAGTTGTTCCATGTGTTGTCTTAGAGGAGTGGCCTGCAACGAGGGCTGACACACAAAGTGGTGCCAGGACAACTCATTATAAAAGTAGATTTAATTACTGTGTTCTTGTTCGTCTTGAGTGTGAATTGTTTCCATTATTGTTTGGGGAAAATTGAGTTATAGTGAATGATAACTCTTCCAAATAGGTTTTCAGTTATTTGGGATGTCGTACTATGTTATTCAACCTTTGGATTGCCTTGGGTAGTGCATTTAACTGTATCCAGTTTGTTGCTCAGTTATCAAAAATGGGGATGTGTTGACTTTATGTCATGGATAGGGATTTGATATCCTTAGGTCGCACTTGTGTACCCTTGGGTTGTGGAGTTGTTCCACATGTTGTCTTAGAGGAGTGACTTGCAACGAGGGCCGACACACAAAGTGGTGCCAGGATAACTCATTGTAAGTTATTTAATCAAGTGGTAACATAATTAAATTGATTAGAGGATTATGTAGTATCAAACACTTAATACGATAATTATTCCTCGCTCATGGATGCAAGGGCCTACATTGACTTGAGATGAGATGAGAAGGCTTGGAATGGAAAGATCGTTATCTTGTCTCTACGAGAGATAATTGATTCCTCATTGGTTTGCATGAGGGTCCAAGAGTCATCAAAGGTTTCCAAGAGATCCTGAAATGGGGGTCGGGGCCTAAGAAGACTTACCAGGATATCCCATGTAACACTGTGATGACACTTCTCCTAAGTCAACAGTAGTGATGCAATTGATTATGTAATTCTGGAAGAATTGTAACCATTATGTTTAGTGATGTATTTATATTTGATTTAGTTTTGTCATGTTTAGCCTATGTCTAGAGGTAGATTGTCTTGTCTTGGGATCCTTGTTACTATCTCCTAGCACGGGGGGTGGGCCTTTGGGTACCACTTGGTTGGGTGGATCCTACACCTTTCTCCATTGGGTTTTCTTCTTGTTCGTGTTGATGAGATTTCTAGTTGGAGAGATCATGGGATCCAGTTTCATTACATGCTTATTTTCATTTTAGTTGATCTCATAATTTATTACCCCTCATTTGTATTCGAGGTGGAAGGTTGTAATATGTAACCATGCCTATTGGATTTATCTCATTCAGGGAATGAGAGATGTAATCTCATTATTAAGTTATTGCTATTCGTAACCTATGGTACCTCTTATCCTTTTGTAATACCCCTCCGTTTTGTTTCTTGTTCAAGTTGCTTTATGTTATGTTTGCTTGCAGTTACTTTGATACTGGATACATTTTGTTATGATGTTTTGATCGTTACTATTGAGCGACAACTATTATTGTGTGATGTGTTGATCTGATTATTGTTTCACATGCATTATGGATTAATGATGTTGTAGAGTTAGCATGAGATGTTATTATGAGATTACTGGATTATGATGGAAGTGTCAGTTTCGATGAGTGTATTGGTGAAGAGGACGGTTTCGCATCACTCACTTGCGAGCACCCTACGAATCCATAATTTTTTCTTTACGGTGTGTATTATATGCTGGATATATTGTATGATGTTGTTTACTTGGTTGCTGGATTGCAGGTACATGACATCGACTCCACCTGGTTTCACAGGTTTGAGCATGTCGATCCAATGGTTAAGTTGAACGGGAGATAGTAGATAGGTAACATGTGTCAAGTCTACGCCCTAGCCTTAGTGTGTCATCAGTTGTGTGTGTCAAGTCATTGTCTGTCTTGCTTTGATGTTATTTAATTCTGAAGAATTCTTGATTTGGAAATAGATATTTAGAATAATTGCATTTAAATCATGTTGATGGTTATTTAATTTAAATAATGCAATGTGGATAAAAGTTTATATTTAAATTAATTAATTATATTTAAATTATTTAATTAATTATATTTAATCCAAGGGGGTTGAATTTAGTTATTAAATAATTAAATTAATTAATTAAATGTGATGCAAGAGAATGAAAGGAAATAAAAGAATTAAAATTAATTTTGGAATTTAATTTAACGTGTGGGAATTAAATTAGAAATTGTAATTAAATGTTTATTTGGGAAATTAGTTGCAACTTTGGAAATTAATTTATTATTTGAAATTGCATTTTAAATTGAAAGTGGTTTTCAAAAAGTGAAATTGAAATTGAAATTGAATTTGAAATATCTAATTTGCATGTAATGTGAATTAGGGTTGTAAATATTGAAATTGAAATTGAAATTGAAATATCTAATTTGCATGTAATGTGAATTAGGGTTGTATTAGGTATTTTTGATATATAAAGAATATATGTTTTAATTTTAGGGTAGAAAGAGATTTAGGAAAAAATACATTTTTACAACAGAGAAGAAATTTTGGAAAATTGCACAAGAAGGGTTTGAAGAAAGTTTTGATTGTAGAATTGATTGAAGGAAAGATTGCTTGGATTTATTGGGTTTTTGGTTGGATTCATTGGAGGATTGAAGAAAATTCAGGAAATCTTTGGAAGAGGCTTGCATCAGAAATTCATTTCTTCCTGTAGCTTCTTGTTCCAGGTTTTCCTCTTTGTGTTTTATTGTTCTTGATTGCTTTTTTTTAAATAGTAGTGATTAAAGATTTGTTGTTAAATCTATTTTAGAAAATAAATTTGATATTAGAAGAAAATAATTAAATAAATTTACAGCCTTTGCTTGTGAAAATTCTTGAGTGAAAATTGTGAAAACCTCAGTTGAATTTAAATTATTTGGGGAAATCGATTATGTTGTTATTGAAATCAAACATAGAGATTGAACAATGCATTTAGAATGTTTTTAGAAAATGAAACCCTCTGTTTATTATTAAAAATCGGATTTTAAAATCTACAGGATAGTTATATTTTTCATGGTAAAATGGTCTGGTTGCGTCGCCTATAACTCCACTTACACAAACTGGGTTGTCAGGGAATTTAAAGGGTTTTTGCATTTTGAAATTTTCCTATTCTTTTTAAACAATCGCAAATACTCAGATCGTAGTTTTTGAGTTATGCTTGAAATATGAGACTGCTGTAAAGTTATTTTCCCATGGCTGCTTTGATAATAAAATAATAATAAATTGATATTTATAAATATTAATATTTTATGTATTGTTATTATAATATTAAAGTATTATATTTATTTATATTATTTTAAATAAAATTTGTATATTAGATTAGTGGAATTAAAATTATAAACGTATGGGAAAATTATTGTTTATTTTAAAATGGCATGTTAAAGTTTAATTGAAGGAGTTAAATATTTGATTTAAAGAATGCATAATTTAAAATTTAATTGTGGAATTTAAATTCATGTGTAAAAGGTCCAATTATTAATTTGATTTAATTGGAAAAATATATATATGATATTGGGTTATAGTCCAGATATTGATCTTATTTTAACACAATGAGTTATGGAAGAGACCAAATGTTAATTTGATTAATTTTATAATGATTTAATTTGCAAGGGCAATTGGTTATTTAATTTAAAGCGAAATGTTTTGAGTTATAGTTGAAAATACTTATTTTGTTAAGAGCAATTAGATAATTAAATAGTAGTGTAATTTCTCCCCTATCTAAAAAGATGAATTCTTAATTCAGTTTTATCGATATAATGAATTACGTAATGAATTGAGATATGGATTTAGTATATCCAAAAGTAGTATCTTCCTCATGATTATCTTAAAGGATTTAATTCTCTGTAATCAGTAAAGGGAAGTAAGTTTAATTGTTTTAGATTTCCAATAATGAAAAGGGAAATAGGGGTTATGATTATTTTAGATGATCTAGTTATCGTGTCTTTGACTTTGTCAACACTACCTATTGAAATGAGTATGGATTTAGGAAATCCAAATATTAGATTTGATTAATGACTTGAATGCTTTTGTTGCTATGTCGTCAAGTTGCATTGTGGGTTTTGGGATTTAGTGTTAGTCCTAAATTATAAGTCTTCCAGAAGAACTTAGAGGATAAGGGTTGTTGAATCTTTATGCCATCCAATTGTTTTCCCTTGGGTAGTGCATGGCGTCTTTTCAGTTTTACCCGATTTTCACGAACGGGGATGTTTGCACCTCCTTGGTTTAGGAGTGGATTATGGGATCCGTGTCTCCTTGTATGGAGTGACCTTGTTATGTGGTTTCATCTTGTTGCCTCCTGTGAAAGGAGTGGACTATGTGTTTGTTGCCTCCAAGATGTTTGGAGGAGTTCTATTATTTGTATCCTCCTTGTGTTGGAGTGGATTATGATGCCTAGTTGGTATGCACTTGTGGTTCCCTTGGTGGATTGTTTGGGTGTGTGTTGTCGAATAGAAGAGTGGCTTCTGTTAGGCGCCAGAGCCCAAAGAGGTAAACTGGATAACCTTCAGGAGTGATTTAAACAAGTGATAATTAAAATAATGTACTTAGAAGATTAGGACTAACTTCACATTAATCAAGATAATTTAATCCTCACTCATAGACACAAGGGCTTGTTTAGACTTGGGATGAGTGAGAAGGCCTAGAATGGCAAGATCAACTATCTTAGTTCTTGCGAGAGGTAGTTGATTCCGCATGAGTGAGTATGAGTGTCGGGATTCGGTTGAGGCCACCAGGATTACTTGTGCCGGAGCCTATGAAGAATGCCCAGAGGAGATCTCATGACAAACCTTGCGATGACACTCTATCTAGGACAACTGTTGTTAATTATTTTATGTGTATGGTTATTTGAACATACTTGATCTATTTTATGTCTGGAAGCAATGTGACCTATGTCAGTGATGTTGGAGTTGTACTTGTATTGTACTTGATTTGTACTTGTATTGTACTTGATTTGTACTTGTTGTACTTGAGTTGTACTTGATTCGTACTTGTATGGTGAATGAGTTGTACTTGTTAATTCATTTGGTTGGTTATAACAGTATGAGTCAGTTTGAGTCTGCCTTTGGTTAGAGGTAGTAGAATCTTTGTCCATGTTACTTTGTTACTATCTCCTAGCATGGGGGGTGGGCCTTCGGGTACCACATTGGTAGGGTGGAACATGCACCAAAACCGTTGGGTCCCCATCTATCTTCAGTACTTGGTGGTGAGACATCCAGATGGACAGCTCGCGGTTCTTGTTGTAATTTCTTGCATTGTAATATTTCAGTTTGTATATGATACTTTATCCCTCTTTTGTAAGAGGTGGAGTTATGTAATTGTAATACATTTGTACTAGTGTCTCATTCTGGGAATGAGTGATGTAACTATTGGTTTAAGATAATGTTTATGAGATTGTATCTTGGTTGATTATCTTATTATGTTATGTGGTATTCTTATGATGTATGATGTTTATTTCATAAAGTTCATAAGGCTATGGTTATATGTAATATGTATGTGTGGGTTTAAGTAATCCTAACCTTGTAGCCTTAGAGGTTGTTAACTAGTAAGTGAATGTGTATGTTAAATGCACTTTATAAAAAAAAATTTGGTTCGCTTAAGATGTTAATTGCAACTTCCTTTAAGGTTACTTGGCGGGGCATTACACCTTTGATGTAATTTATCATGTATGGAATGTATGTGTTTCTAATTTATTAAGTAAATGAATGTTATGGTTTCAATTCATGTTTTTTGTTTGGGTCTTAAAGTAAACTCAGTCTTGTAACCTTAGGGGTTGTTTGCAATGAGTAGTGAACTTGTTTATTAATTGTATTTAAAAAAAAAAAATTAGTTTGTTTGAGTAGTTAATTGAAACTTCCTCTAGGGTTATGCGGTGTGGCGTTACAATAACATAAATTGGTTAATTTCCTTGCAACCATAGGCACCACACGAAAACCATAAATGAAACAATTTTAGTTTTTGGTATGCCCATCACATCAAAACATGTTTTCTTTTTGATCTTGTTGCTTTGTTGCTTGTAGAAATAGTTATATAGTAAGACAGTGCACTGTAACTTATAATGTTTAAGAAAAAAGATACACCTCTTTTTTTACCTTATCAAAAATGAAACAATATAGCCAAAGCTTCATAAACAATACCTTAGCAAAAATAACATAAACTATTTAATTTCCTTGCAACCATCGACACCACACAAAAACCATAAATGAAACAATATTGGTTTCAACAGTTTCATAGACAACAAATGAATTCACAGTAACAAACGCATGCAAAAAAAAAACCTCGCATATGAACAAATTCCGTTTTCAATAGTACCTTATTGAAGATGAAACAATATAGCCAAAGATAGATAACAACAATCAAAAATGCCTTATGGATAACAACATAAACTGTATAACATTTAATATTTTATTGTGTTCCGACCATCGCCAAAAAATGCGAACTATAAATGAAACAATATTTGTTTCAACAATGACCCACATGAAAAAACCAACAAAACAAAAGAATTCAAAGTAACAAACCCATGCAAAAAAATCAAAATAACCTTGGACGTGAACAAATATTATTTTCAACAACTTACCTTATCGAAAATTAAATAATATAACCAAAGCTAGAGAACAACAATCAACAATTCCTTATGGAAAGTAACATAAATTGTATAACATTATCTATTTTATTAGGTTGCAACCATCACCACAAAATGGAAGCCATAAATGAAACAATATTGGTTTCAATAGTGACCCAGATGAAAAAATCCATGAAAGAAAATAATTCATAGTAATAAACTAATACAAAAAAAACAAAATAACCCTGCATGCAGACAAATTTATTTCCAAATAGTGCCTTGTCGAAAATAGAATAAACTATTTTATTTCCTTCCAAGCATCGACACTATATGGAAACCATAAATAAAATAATATAGCTATTACCTTACAACCATCGTGACTACATGAAAATCGTAAATGAGACAATATTGGCAAATCCACAAAACAACAATCAACAATTCCCTATGGAAAATAACATAAATTGTTTTATCACCACAAAATGTGAACCATAAATGAAATAATATTGGTTTCAATAGTGACCCAAATGAAAAAAGCCACAAAACAGAAGAATTCACAAAAACAAACCCATGTAAAAAACTAAATAACTCTACACGTGGACAAATTCTTTTTTCAACAGTACCTTATCGAAAATGAAACAATATAGCCAAAGTTAAAGAACAACAATCAACAATTCCTTATGGAAAAGAACATAAACTATATAACATTAACTATTGTATTGCATTACAACCATCGCCAAAAATTGGAAGGCATAAATGAAATAATATTGGTTTCGACTGTGACCCAAATGAAAACACCCACAAAATAGAAGAATTCACAATAACAAACTCATGCAAAAAAAATAAAATAACCTCAAATACAGACTGTAATGCCCTGCCATGTGAACGCCAAAGGACAACAAACACCACACAACTTTTTTTTTTTGAAAATAAAACATTTCATATGATGAATATGTACATGCATTATAGGTACACCAATTATGTATTTACAAAGTCATCCATGTCCTTTGGGGAACACGAACCAACCATTCAGGATCAAATAATTTTATCAAATGAAAGTGATTAAACAACCAAGATTACATTATGATATCATATAATCATTCATGAGCCAAATGGATGAAAAGATATACATCATTGATTAAATTTTGATTCATAATTCGATATTACAATTGTGGAGCATATTTCCATAGATAAACGCACCAAAGATACAATGGTACATTACGTAAAGCTTCTCTTATATCATGGGGAGGAATACATTGAGTATAAGGATAATTACATAAATGAGGTTTAAGGTACAAAATGATGAACAATCTTCATCCAAGTGAAGCTCTGGTACTCTGCATCTGCATCTACATCACGAACACATCCTAGGAACCCAAGGGGTGCATAGCACATTCCACCCAACCGCATGGACTCAAAGGTCCACCCCCATTTGAGGAGATGACAAGAAAGGATCCACATCCAAAAAAGGTCAAACAAACATGGATACAACAACACTGATATAAAGCAACATCAAACAAGTACATCAACACTTCTAGAGGCTACCAAGCAAAGGAAAGTGAACGGGTACTATGAGAGAGTGTCATCGCATGGCCTTACATGGATTATCTAGGCAACCTATCACAGGTACCACCTCCATCTATAGTTATCCAAGCTTTCTATCTCAATGCACTGCTCCATAGGGTGACTCATGCATGACCACTTACCTTTCTTGAGGACAAGGCATTGATATTACCAACCAAGTCTTCTCATCCCATCCTTAGTCTAGGAAGGCACTAATTGTATGGGTGAGAAACTAATTAATCTTATTTAATGTTTAACTACCCAAACCCACTAGTTTATTAATTATATTATCACTTGCTTAGGAAAATATTCCATGGGTTACCCTAACAACCCCTTTGTGCGTCGACCCCAATGAAGAGCCACCCTCCCCAACAGTTTTGAAACAAGACTCTCAACCATGAGGGGTGTACCAAACATAAAACCCACAAAATGAAAGCATGTGCGAGGCATGAACCATCTCACTCATAGTCATAACCAAAAGGCAAGAAATCATGGAACAAGGTACACCCACGAGCTCAAAATAGAATTACACTCAATATAACAAAAATGTCTAATCATGATAAAATTCAACACACAATAGGTTCCCGATCGCCTCTGGAAGCCTAACAACCTACCACCCATAACTTATAAAAATAAAGCGACTTAAGCATTTATGGGTTCCCAACTCATCCAAAACATGTCTATACATAAATATTACCTCAATAGAGAAATAAAACAAGGGGAAAATAAGATCAATCATGGAACCACTAGCATGCATAAGAAATCAATTCCAAAGAGCACTCAAAATATAAAGAAAGTAAGTATCTAAACATGTTCAAAGAGATTATAAATACCCATTCATTTGAACGTGAACATAAACCAATCTTGCTAGTGTAACGGTTAATTAAATAATCAGCTATAATTAAATGTATTTCCATCATATAATCTTTTAAATAGATAAGAATTATGAAAACCTAGAATATGTAACCCATCGGATTTTTCATAATTTAAAATCCCTAACTTATACATTTGATTTCCCCAAAATAATTAAAATTAAAACATAACCTATACCTTTGTTACTTCAAAATAATAAATTTAATTAAAATGTAATATGTATATTTGTTTGGTTTTAAACTGAATAATTTAATTAGAATCTAAATTTTACATTTGTTGGCTCCACCTTAAATAAATCTGATTTAAATCTAACATCAACAATTATATGCAATTCACAATCTAATAATAAGGATTTTGTAAATAAATTTAACTTTAAATAACTTGTAATTTAAAACTAATTTAAATGTACCTGGAAATAAATCTAATCCTTTCTATTTTAAATCCTTGAAAAAAATCTGATTTTAAATATGTTTAGAAATAAATCTAATTTTAAACATAATTGAAAATAAATATAATTTTAACATACCTCGATTTTAATAAATAATACTTACTTTAATTTATAATTCTTTTTAGAAAAACAATTCATAGTAGCGTGACCATATATATATATATATATTTGAATTAAAACAAAAGCACATTCCAATATCTATGTCTAGGCATTCTCAAAATGATTACAATATATTTTAAACATCATTATTATTTTAAACGATTTTAGCACTATAAATATATCATAAATTCTAATCTACTTTTATTAATCCACACAAGTAATATCCATAACCTACATTTGAAACTATCTTTACATCTCAAAATTATTTAAAACAAATTTAAGTAAATATAAGGGCAATTATTCTCACTTCTCTATTAACACAATGATAATTCAATTGGCGAAAGAGTAAATTATAAAAGCATAAGATTTAGTTCTATATATATATATATTTATCTATTCATTTATGAAGAGATCATTTAAAACTAATTTAAGGAGTCATTTAATTTTAATGGCAAAAATAGTAATTATAGAGCACATGAAACAAATTTTACTTTAAACTTAATTACTCTATCCAATTAACTAATTCCCTCTTTTTTCAGAGTAATTACTTAAAATCCATTTTACTCATTTTACATATACAAAATAAATAAATAAATAAAATAACCAACACCACTTGCATGGAATTTATAAGTCCACTAAATTTCAATTTCTTTCATTTATATATATATATATATATATATATATATATATATATATATATATATATATATATATATATATATATATATATATATATAATATAGTAAAAATCCTTTAAACTTGGGAACCCCTTTATCTTTTAATATTTTCTTTCTTAAAAAAAGAAATCAAAATTATTTCCCCAATCTAAACTAACTAATTTATTTATCTTCGTTAAAAGACTAACCTGAATATAAAAAAATCAATTTCGCTATAGAAATCCCCAACTAGTTTATCTAATAAAATCACTCAGTTACAAAGATGAATCTATTAAGGTGACCACCTAATTTTGAACCAAACAATTCAGCCTACTATCTACAAAATAATAATAAAATATTATAAGAAAGTTACTGATATACGTACATACTAAATATAAAAATATAAAAGAATGCAATTTTCAAACAACATACTAATTTACAACTGAACAACCTGTACACAATATTTATTAACATAAAATTAGGTAAAAAAATAAAAATGTCTTCAATATCTTATTATTCCACCCTATAATGATCAATTACATTACTTGTACAATTTTGGTACAACCAATTTAACAAACCCATATAATTAAATACAAAAAAATACTCTAAATTTGATATTCACTCTTTAATCCAAAAAAAATAAAAAAAATAGAGAGAGAGATACAATCTAACAGAACTGGAAATTTCATAACATGTAAGAAATTAATGGTGATGATGCAAACCCTCAAAAACTTAAAAGAAAATCATTATTATAAATGCCACCACAAATTCATAAAATTAAACCATCAAATGCATATAAACCAGATTTAATAAGATGTTCTTATGCAAATAAGAGGAATAATGTGAATTTAAGATAAAATCACCAACCTAAAGGTCTTCGTTTGACAACGGAATTGATGAGCATCATTCCAAACTTTCTCCGATTGTGATTTTCTTTTCACTTTTTATCAGGGAATATTTTTTGAGTTCCAAATCTTTGTTTTTCCTTCTCCGAATGATGTATTGGTAAAAATAAATTTTGGATGTTTTATTTCATCCAATTCACCAAAATCAAGGAATAATTCTATCATTTTTCGAGAAGAAAAGAAATTGGTGGTAATTTCACAATTTTCATATTCAACACCCTCAATTACTTTTCAACTGGGTTTCCACATGGATGAAAATCTTTGCGTTTAGAAAAATCCTCCACCTAACTCCACTAAGCTTTAATTTATTAATTCTTTCCATCCCATAATAACTTTCACACATTTTTTTAATATTTTATCTAATTTCATTTTATTTAAATTAAATCAACTAGAAATATTTTAAATATATATTTTAAAATTTACCGTCTTTCAATTTTAATAAATAATAAAATATATATAATTTTTTGAATAAATTCATAATTAAATATGCAATATTATATAATTGCTAATTTAAAATCTTCGCAATATTGTAATTAAGATATTATTCTATTGAAAGTATTTAATATCAATAATTAAAATAATATTTATCTAAATCTACAAAGATTTAAATATTTAATTAAATCTTGACATTTTTTTAGAACTCACATTAATAGTTAAATTTGATGTTTAATTTCAATCGTAATGCTAACCATTGTTGAATTAAATTAACCAATTAGAAACAACGATACACATCTAAATAAAAATGATAAACACATTAAAATTTATGACTTGAGACAAACAACATGAAACATAACAATACCATAATAGAACAGGATACTGACGAATGACATCGTCAAACATTGATGAGGCGACACAGACGAGGATACTTTCTTGTCAAATCCCTAAACCATGTCCTATCCATTGGGTATTTATGAGGCTCGCCCTGTCCTACCAATGCAGGTGGAATCGAGGCTAGGGTACCTGCAATCCTACATAAAAACAAGTGTTGAAACAACATATATATCTGATGCCATACACAACGTGAGAGAGAATTGGAGTGTGGCAGGGCACTCATGGATGAGTGATGCAACACCGTACCTCTCACTCAAACCTCATTCAAAACAACATCATCATAATTATAATGAAATGAGAATTAATCAATATACATAACCACTCAATATCGCATAATCAGGTAAAGACGAACACCATGCATCATTATATCATTAACATCATAACACATTGTCATGTGCATCCAAGCAAAAAACATAATTCAAATAGGTAAAATAATCACCATCGAAGTCTCGAGTTTGCATCAAACATAAACAATATCCACACAGTATCATAAGAGTAACAATATTATGAGAGACACTACATCCTCCCCCCTAGAACTAGGCTTACTCCTGGAAGCCAAAAATAAAAAGGGAAAAGATTCTCGAATGTGGGATGCATCCTCCCATGTCGTTGATGACTCATCATTAGGGTCCAATTGGAACCGTACTTGCTCAATCTCTCTACCCCTAAGGATGAGTATCCTATGCTGAAGAATGATGGCGGGCTCGAGTTCCAGATGCCCGTCCTCGACCTGAAACACATTCCAATCAAGGACGTGAGAAACATCTAGATAATAGGGTCTGATTACAGAAACATGAAACACATTGTGTATGTGTGATAGATTGGGCGATAGTGCTAGGCGATAAGCAATGGGGCCAATTCTCTTCGACACCTCTAACAGTCCCATAAAATGAGGCGCAAGCTTAGAGTCTTTTCCATAGTGGATTGGAATCTTTCACAGACGCACTCACAGAAAAAATTTGATCACCAACAAAAAGATGGTCGACCCTATGCACATCAACATACTTCTTTTTCCTGTCTTGGGCTGCTACAAAGTGCTCTATGATGTGAGCAACCTATTGCTCCATATCTTGAAGTATTTTGGGTCCAAGGAAAACCCGATCCTCAAGACAGTCCCATCTCAATGGGGTCCGACAAGGACAACCATATATAATGCTTGAAAGGGTTTCATGCCAAACAATTTGTGATAACTATTATTATAAGAAAACTCTACTAGATGCAAATAATCCTCCCAACATGACTGTTGATCCATTACTTACATATAGAGCATGTCCTCAAGAACCTAGTTGACCCTCTCAGTTTGATCATTTGTTTCAAGATGGTAGGTAGAACTGAAGTTTAGTTGGGATCCTAAGGAATGTTGCAATGATGTCCACAATGTAGAAGTGAACACCAAATCTCTATCAAAAATGATCCTTCATGGAATTCCATGTAGTCAAACAATATCCTCCATGAAAATTCTAGCTACAGAGGAAGCAATGTAGGAAGCTCAGACAAAAGAGAAGTGTTCCACCTTGGTCAACCTGTCAATAGTGACCATGATAGAATCGTGCCGATGAGAAGACATGGGTAAACTGACAACAAAGTCTATTGATATGAGATCCCACTTCCATTTAGGAATGAGATGAGGCTGCAAAAGACCTACAAGATGTTGGTGTTTTGCCTTAAATTTCTAACATTCCAAACATCTCGCCATAAAGTCTATAATGTCTCTCTTCATTCTAGCCCAAAAGTACAATGAACGAAGGTCCGCATACATCTTCTTGACTCCCGAATGAGAAAAATAGGGAGCCTGATGAGCCTTAGCCATGATTAGGGTATGAAGACCCTCTGCAAGAGGTACATACATATGACCCAAATACTACAAAAGCCCATTAGATTCCAAAGAAGAACCAACAAAATTTCCCTCTAGAGCCCTATCTGACTCAATTTATGCCTTCACTTCCTGATACCAACTATCTATAGGAATTGCTACGATGATCTAGGTCCTCAAATCCATAAAAAGAGTCATTGCAAATATCTCATGTTTTTGTCGACTTAGAGCATCCACTACTATGTTTTCCTTTCCCTGGATGTGCTTAAATTCAAAATCATATTCACAAATAAACTCCATCCATCTCCTCTTTCTAGCATTCAGGTTCGATTGCGTAAAGATATACTATAGGTTGCAATGATCTCTATGTAGCTCAAACTGATGCCACAATAAAAAGTGTCTCCATCTCACAAGGGCATGCATAATGGTGGCTAATTCCAAATCATGTGTGGGATAATTCAGCTCATGATCCTTGATATTGCAAGACTCATATGCAGTCACACGACCTTATTGCATCAAAAAAACTCATAGGCCATCCAAGGAAGCATCTGTACATACTACAAATTCCCTAGTAGGATTAGGGACTGCTAGGATCGGTGAACTAGTCAAATTTTCCTTAAGGGTCTGAAAATCTAACTAACACTGTTATGACCAAATAAAATTTTCCCCTTTCCTTTGAATGGTAGTGATGGGATGTGCAATCCTCCAAAATCCCTCCACAAACCATTGATAGTAGCTCGCCAAACCCATAAAACTGTGAATCTTAGGAACATTCATGGGTCCAAGCCAATCAATGATGGCATGGATCTTTGAAGGATCCATAACGATGCCTTCACCAGAGATAACATGACCCAATTATTTCACTAATGTCTTATAAAATTCACACTTAACCAATTTAGCATACAACTGGTTGTCTCTCAGGCACTCCAACACCTGTCTCAAGTGTTCCTCATGCTCCTCCATAGTTTTTGAGTAGATCAAGATATCATCAAGGAACACTAGAAAAAATCTTTCCAAGTAGGTTTAGAAGACTCCATTCATGAGGATCATGAAAATCGATGGTGCGTTCATCAATCTGAATGACATAACAGTAAATTCATAATGCTCGTATCGAGTGTGAAATATTGTTTTGTGAATATCATCTTCATCTATCCACAATTGATGGTATCCCAACTTAAGGTCTATCTTTGAAAATACCTGAGCCCCTTTTATTTGATCAAATAGATCATCATCAATTCTAGACAAAGGGTACCAATTCTTCACTGTCACCTTGTTTAGATACCTGTAGTCAATGCACAAATGGTGGGAACCGTCCTTCTTCTTTACAAATATAAATGGTGCTCCCCACGGGGAAACACTAGGTCAAATGAACCCTTTCGCTAAAATATCCTCTAACTACAAACGAAGCTCTTGAAGCTCCTAAGTTGTCATCCGATATGGAGCCTACATATAGGTTCAACTCTAGGTGCAAGATCAATTCTGAAATTGATGTCATGCTTTGGTGGCTTCCCTAGAATTTCACTCAAGAAAACATCTGCAAAATCCTTAAGGAGAGGATAGTCATCCAATGACACCTCTTGACTCTCTCCCAAATTCAAGTCATTGACTGACACAATAAACAACTGATAGCCCTGACAAAAACACCTCTTCAGTTGCATAGCATAAATCATCCGCAATGAGATGGGTCTTTGTATTCCAACAATCTCCACTTCATTTCCTGAATCATATACGCACTACATAGCCTTGCAATGATAATCTATTATAGCTTAGTGAGCATTCCACCAATCCATACCTAAAACAATATCATAGGAACCAAGAGGTAGGATTCAAAGGTCCACCGTAGTCACCAATGTACCAATTTTCAAACTACAACTTTGAACAAACAATTCAATTGCTACCTTTTCCTCGAAGGCCAATTCAACCTGCCACTTAATGCCTTGCCTTATTTCCACCAGTCTACAACGCTCTACTACTAAAGGGGAATAAACAAATATTGTGCACCAGAATCAAAGAGAATAGAAATACTAGTGCCTTGTAACAAACCTGAAGACTCAACCACGTTGCCTCGATGATCCACCTAATGGTTTTCAATCATTGCAAAAACTCAATGCGATCTGCCACCATTGCCCACCGTCGGCTCAGAAGCGGCTGGCCTCAAGACTAAAACCTAAAGTCTTCTTCAACAGGCATTGTCTAGAAATATGTCCATATTGTGCATACGAGAAACAACTTGTACCTCATCCAAAACCCCTGCCACCCGATGGTGTATTTTTTTGCTAAAAACTATTCCAACTAAGAGTTGACTGTGAGATCTAAGTAGGTTGCTCAAAATGACTAGACTGATTACGTTGCCAACTCTAATTATTTTTGAACTGAGTTATGCTACTCTGCTGAGATTGGGAATTTTTGTGCTTAGGCTACGATTTTTTATTCTGCTATCCACCCTTAGAAGGTGCATGATGAATCCTAGAAGGTCTTGTATCTTGAGGTTTCCAACCTTGTGAACCAGAACCAAACATAGGTGCATTGCCAATCTACACACTCATGTGACCTCCCCATGCCATGGCTAAATTTTCCTCTACAAGATGAGCCTTCTCAATGGCTACCTCCATGGTCTTCGGCTCAAAGACCTGAACTCCTCCATTGATTCAGGTGTTTAAGCCCCTAACAAAATCTTGGACTAACATCACCTCATCATTTCCAATTCCTGCATACTGCTCGAGCTCATAAAATCGACGCTCGTACTGATAAACTGACATTTCCATTTGTCTCAACTCATGAAACTCATCTGCTCGGTGTTGTCTCTAGTGATCTGAGAGGAAATGGGCCCTGAATCTCTCCATAAATAGCTCCCAAGTCACAACACTAATGTCCAGGTGTAGTTTTTGTTCTTCCAAGCACTACCAAGTGGATGCAAAGCCTCTAAGGTGCATGATGGCGAACCTAGCCTTAGTATTGCTGCCATATGGGTGCATAGCAAAGCATTGGTCTAGATCGATCAGTAATGTTTCTACCTTTAGTCCTCCATTGGTACCATCGAATGTGGGGAGGTGAGCTCTCAACAGGTCTCTCATGTGACCCACCACTACTGCATCCTACTCTACTGCCAATTCCTCCCGCCTTGGAGACCTCTCTCTTTCTCTCTCTACCTGTTGCTCCTTCTCTAGCATAGGGCCTAAATAACCAAGAATCTCCTCAAGGAGGTGTCACAACTTCCCTCCTTCCTGACTCAGCTGCTCTAGGTTTTGTCCTCCACCTTTCAGATTGTTTTGGGAACTTTGAAGTTCCTCACTTTCTAAATCATGGGAGCTCAAAGAAGATGAAATTTGGTGGTTGGCTCTGTGCCCACCACCTCAAGCTCTTCCACAACCATGACCTCTACCTAGAGGCATGTTCCTACGTGAAATTAGAGGGGAACTTGTGAGTTCAAGAGTTAAGCGTAAAGGCTAACCTAATGGACACAATTAACCTAGAGTACCCAGAGTTGTAAACCTTGGCTATGATACCAATGTTGTAATGCCCCGCCCTATGAACCCCAATGGACAAAAAACACCACACATTTTTATTTTTGAAAACAAAACATTTCATATGATGAATATGTACATGCATTATAGGTACAACAATTATGTATTTACAAAGTCATCCACATCCTCTGGGGGTACATAAAATGACCATTACGAATCAAATTTTTTTATCAAACGAAAGTGATTAAACAACCAAGATTACATAATGATATCATATAATCATTCATGAGCTAAAGGGATGAAAATATATACGTCATTGATTAAAATTCGATTCATAATTCGATATTAAAATTGTGGAGCATATTTCCATAGATAAACACACCAAGGATACAATGGTACATTACATAAAGCTTCCCTTATATCATCCAGAGGAATACATTAAGTACAAGGATAATTACATAAATGAGGTTTAAGGTACAAAATGAAGAACATTCTTCATCCAAGTGAAGCTCTAGTACTCTACATCCACAACTACATCATGAACACATCATGGGAACCCAATGGGTGCATAGCACGTTCCACCCGACCACGTGGACCTGAAGGTCCACCCCCCATGCTAGGAGATGACAAGAAAGGATCTAGATCCAAACAAGGTCAAATAGACATGGCTACATCAATATTGACATAAAGAAACATCAAACAAGTACATCAACACTTCCAGAGGCTACCAAGCAAAGGAAAGTAAACGGGTACTCTGGGAGAGTGTCATCACATAGCCTTACATGGATTATCTAAGAACCCTATCACAAGGTACCACCTCTATCTATGGTTATCCAGGCTACCTATCTCAAGACACCACTCCATAGGGTGACTCATGTAGGACCACTTACCTTTCATGAGGACAAGGTAGTGATCTTATCAACTAGGTCTTCTCATCCCATCCTTAGTTTGGTAAATCACTAATGGTATGGGTGAGGCACATAATTAATCTTATTTAATGTTTAACCACCCAAACCCACTAGTTTATTAATTATATTATCACTTGTTTAGGAAAATCTTCCATGGGTTACCCTAACAGCCCCTTTGTGTGCCAATCCCCATGAAGAGCCACCCTCCCAAACAGTTTTGAAACAAGACTCACAACCATGAGGGGTGTACCAAACATAAAATCCACAAAATGAAAGCACGTGCGAGGCATGAACCATCTCTCTCATAGTCATAACCAAAAGGTAAGAAATCATGGAATAAGGTACACCCATGAGCTCAAAATAGAATTACTATCAATGAAACACAAAGGTCTAATCATGAGAAAATTCAACAAACAATAGGTTCCCCATCGCCTTTGGAAGCCTAACAACCTACCACCCAAACTTATAAGAAGGAAGTGACTTAAGCATTTACGGGTTCCCAACTCATCCAAAACATGTCTATACATAAATATTACCTCAATAGCGAAATAAAACAAGGGGAAAATAAGATCAATCATGGAACCACTAGCATGCATAAGAAATCAATTCCAAAGAGCACTCAAAATATAAACAAAATAACTATCTAAAGATGGTCAAAGACGATTATAAATACCCATTCATTTGAATGTGAACATAATCCAATCTTGCTAATGTAATGACTAATTAAATAATCAGCTATAATTAAATGTATTTCCATCATAAAATCTTTTAAATAGATAAGAATTATGAAAATCTAGAACATGTAACCCATCGGATTTTTCATAATTTAAAATCCCTAACTTATACATTTGATTACGTCAAAATAATTAAAATTAAAACATAACCTATACCTTTGTTACTTTGAAATAATACATTTAATTAAAATGTAATATGTATATTTGTTTACTTTTAAACTAATAATTTAATTAAAATCTATCTTTCGCATTTGTTGACTCCACCTTAAATAAATCTGATTTTAATCTATCATAAACAATTATACACGATTCACAATCTAATAATAAGTATTTTGTAAATAAATTTAACTTTAAATAACTTATAATTTAAAACTAATTGAAATGTTTTTGGAAATAAATCTAATCCTTTCTATTTTAAATGCTTTTGAGAAAAAAAATCTGATTTTAAATGCATTCAAAAATAAATCTAATTTTAAACATAATTGAAAATAAATCTAATTTTAACATACATAGATTTGAATAAATAATACTTAATTTAATTTATAATTCTTTTCAAGAAAATAATTCACAGAAGCATGACCATATGTATATATATATATAAATTAAAACTAAAACACATTCCAGTATCTATGTCAAGCATAGGCATTCTTGAAATGATCAGTTTATATTTAATCTATATGTTCAATATGAAACTATATAAAATCACTAAAGAATGCATATTCCAATCTATCTATTTACAATATATTTTAAACATCATTACTATTTTAAACGATTTTAGCACTATAAATTTAACTTAATTACTCTATCCAATTAACTAATTCCCTCTTTTTTTTAGAGTAATTACTTAAAATCTATTTTACTCATTTTACATATGAAAATGAATAAATAAATAAAATAACCAACACCACTTACATAGAATTTATAAATCCACTAAAAAAATAGGCTCTTAAATGGCAACAAAATTCAGAAAAATCAGAGTTAGGCAACTTGATGTAAAAAAATGAATAAGTTAACTATATTATTTCAAAAATATGTAAGAATAGATTTTTTTGCAAATTGAATGTAGTTTCTAAACTAATAGATTTAAGATAAAATCACCAACCTAAGGTCTTCGTTTGATAACAGAATTGGTGAGCACCATTCCAAACTTTCTCCAACTATGATTTTCTTTTCATGTTTTACCGGGGAATATTTTCTTGTCAAATCCCTAAAGCACATCCTATCCATTGGGTATTTATGAGGCTCACCCTATCCTTCCAATGTAGGTGGAATCGAGGCTTGGGTACCTGCAATCCTGCATAAAAACAAGTTTCAAAACAACATATATAACTGATGCCATACACACCGTGAGAGAGAATTGCAGCGTGGCAGGGCTCTCATGGATGAGTGATGCAACATTGTCCCTCTCACTCGAACCTCAATCAAAACAACATCATCATAAATATCATGAAATGAGAATTAATCAATATACGTAACCACTCAATATCGCATAATTAGGTAAAGACGAACACTATGCATCATTATATCATCAACATCATAGAACAGTATGATGTGCATCCAAGCAAAACACATAAGTCAAATAGGTAAAACAATCACCATCGAAGTCTCAAGTTTGTATCAAACATAAACAATATCCAAACAGTATCATAAGAGTAACAGTATCATGAGAGGCACTACACAGACAAATTTATTTCCAGACAGTGCCTTTTCAAAAATAGCATAAACTGTTATATTGCCTTGCAACCATCACTACTATATGGAAACCATAAATGAAACAATATAGCTATTGCCTTGCAACCATCGTGACTACACAAAAACCATAAATGAAACAATATTGTTAAAGCCACATAACAACAATCAACAATGCCCTATGGAAAATGACATAAACTATTTTCGAAATACTCTACAAAGGGTTTTTTCAATATGCACCTCTTTCTCCTTGCTTTTAGGGGTTTCCCAAATGCACCTCTTCCCACTTGCTTTCTCTGAGCTCCCTTCTTTCTCCAACACTTGAGAAAATGGGGAAAGAATTATGAGAGCCGAGACTTTTGTATTACTTTTGCAACTATCGCCCCATGCAAAAGACACAAAATAACCTCCAACCACCTTCACAAAAGCTCGACAATGGATGATCGAACTTGCACCTTCAGAAAAGCTTGCCCTCGTGGTTCATAGCTTTGATAGCAGGTAAAGCCACAAAATGACACCCAACAATGCCTTATCAAAAATTGCAAAGACTTTTGCTTTGTTTTCCGAGGTTGAAATGGCAGGTTTTATTACACGGAGACCATACAACAATTAATGTTGATGCAAAACTAGCGTTTAATTTCGTTGGCCTTCTCTATCGACTGGCCAAACACTTTTAATAGAAAAAAAAAAAAATCTGCCACCTTTTTTCTAGCTGGGAGCTAGACGTCGGAAGGGTTAAAAACCGGGAAAGCTGACGAAAATTCCAGCCAAAGTCCACACAATAAGCCTATTGGCTAAATATTGTTTATAAATTGTTTTATACACAGTTTCAAATATTTTAATGATTGAACATTTTTTTTTAAAAATGTGATAGTAAACAATATTTCTTCATTTTCAAGGGACAAATTATTCTTCTCTGAAAAAAACAAAGCAAAAAACTTACAATAAGAGTAAATGAAATGACACCTCATCTTGGATTTAACCAATTTTTTCTTATTATGAAAAGAGAGCTTTTTCCTCCACTAAACATATTGATGTGTAAATTTGATTCTTGATTTTTTAATTTGTTTCTTTTAAAAAAAAAAAAGAGTTGAAGTGGAAAATATTGAAAATCAGATAACAGTTATAAAGGTCACCAAATTAGCTCAAATAACCGGAGAATGTAAGGTGAAATTTTGAAGTGGAAAATATTGAAAATCAAAAAACAGTTATAAAGGTCACCAAATTAGCTCAAATAACCGGAGAATGTAAGGTGAAATTTCGAATCGCATGATAGATTATGATAGCAAGCCTTCCTTTGTTTGAAAGGGAAGGCGACAATCAATCGCCACCACCACAATCTTATTCAGTGCTTCCCCCTCTCCCAGATGAATATTGATGGATTGATACATTGCTGAAGAGCTGCCAGAAGAATGCTATAAATAAATACCCACTCTCGAACAGCAAACGCAATCATTTTTCTGTTTGAGTTTTCCTTCTAAAGAGCAAAAATAATTGAACTTCTAACCATGGAAAGAAACACCAAAAACAAGAAACAGAAACGAAAACTCTACTACTATATCAACCACATTCAGACGTAGATGTCATTTCTATTTCTAAAGCAATCCCATTCAGGCATCGATGCCATTCTTAGAAAACGACAGCTATTGTTTATTTGTGAGAGCAGCATTCAAACTTTCGACATTGTTGGCGATAGAAGGTGAGCCGAATTAATTATTTGGCAAATACCGGATTCCATGTTGTTAGCAGAAGCACATGCAACCACAGGTCTAACACCCGTCATTTGTATCACCTTCATTTAATTTGATGTACCCGTCAAATTCTTGATTCCAGGCGTGAAATAGGTGATGATAGTAATCCCTCCTTTGTTGGCAGTGAGGGAAGTGGCGGCCAATCGTCCCCACCACAATCTGATTCACAATCCCAGGGGAATATTGATAGATCGATACGGTGCTGCAGATCTGCCAGAGCACGGCAATAAATTAATACCACGTTAATTCCGCCGGCGCAATCTCATCAAGACAGACTTTACTGCTATCTTTCATCCAACAGTTCAATAATTGCTGAGCTTCCATATATGTAAAAAAACGAACGATGCAAGTTGTGAAACAACCGCATGCAAGCATCGAACTTTCAAGTTGTGAAACAACCGCATGCAAGTTGTGATAGGAGCATTCAAACTTTCAACATTGTTGGTGCCAGTCGGTGAACCGAAATAATTATTTGGCAAAGGCCGGACTCCATGTTGTTAGCAGAAGCACATGCAACTACAACACTAGTCATTTGTATCATATTTCTTTCATTTAATATAGTTCACGAGGAGAAATAAAAAAATATTTGCTGTATTATTCATCATCTTCTTTCCTTCCTTTTTTCCTCCTTCCTTTTTTACTATTCTATTAATCTTTTGTTTTTTATTTAAGTGGCAAGGGTGTCCCCACGACTCAGCCCAGTGGTCCAGCAGCCCATACCTTGGGTACCTAGGGCGAGCTGAGGCGAGACAAACCCCCTCCGGGTGAATGCCATAGCCCGCATACAAGCCCACCAATCAACCGTGAGAGCAGGGGGTTGAACCCAAGACCTATAGGGAGCAAACCCACGGCCCAAGCCAATCTATTATTCATCTTCTTTTTTGATCTTTTGTCTTTTGTCATAACATTTCTCTTTTTAAAATTCAGAAGAAACCATAGAATATACTCAAAAATCATGCAAGAATACATTATGAATGAGTATCTAGTAAATGAGATCTCGTGATATTGAGAATAAAGTTCAAGCTATAATAATAGTTTTCTTTTAATTTTCAACTAAGAAATATGCCTAGTATAATTAATTTTACTATTTATTTTATTCACAAGAAATTATTGTTAAATTAAATATTATTTTTATAAATAATTAGGTTGAGTGTGGCATTAAATTATATTAATGATAATTATATAAACGAGTTAGTCTTATAGTATTAAAATATTTGTGATATTATATACAACTAATTAAGCTTGATTGATTACCAATAGTGATTGTCAAATTCAAACATGTTCCTTAATTTAGATACGTATAACTTGTCATTTTATTCAGCCACCTTAATCTATATATTACATGTTTATAGATTATAGATCTATTAGGTACATAACAATAATTTACAACATTATTTTCAATTATTAATCTCCATTTTTGTAATAGTGCAAACTACAAATGATGTTTTAGACCCATGACAATTAAGATGTCTATAAATATTGCTAAATTTTTAGGTAGTTTTTCTTACCCTAATTGTTTCTAACATATTTGATATCTAAATAAAAGAACATTAGTAGTCAAACACATCAAAACTACTATAAACATTCTTATATAGAATTAATGAAGCTGGATTAATTATTAATACTAATTATTAGATATATAAACCATGTGATTGTTAATTAATTAATATATAATATGTATTAATTATGTATATATCTAATAGGTACATAGAAATAATATAAATTGCTGTGTAAGATATAGTTTACAATATTCTTTTTATTTACTAATCTTAATTTCATAATAGTGCAAATTGCATATCCATACCCATTCACTTTATGTTTTGGGCCATGACCATTAAGATGTTCATAAGAATATTTCCTACTTGATAGATATTTTTAAATACTTAATTTCTTTACCATTACCACTCATCCTTATAAATTAACGATCAAACCTTTTTTTTAGGTCACTTTTACATGGACACATATAAACCCCAAATTTTATAGTTTGTAACCCAAAAATTTGGAACTAGATAAAGTGTAGTTTATTTGAAATTGTACACTAGGTTGTGTTGGGGCCTCTTTTATCCTCGCATGTGTAAGTCCAATGTGAACTCGAGGCCAACGTAATTTTTAAAAATACATTTTATGTTTCTCCTAGTTTTTCATGGTTTTGTGTATCATGGAATTAACTTTGGTCTTCTTAATGCCTTGTTTATTGATCTTGTAATTTTATATCAACTATTTCCCTTTGCATATTATTCATCAACCCCATTGATAGTACATATTCTAGATAATGTATTGTTTTTTAGTGAGCTTCCCATTTTTCTATGAATAAGTGTAAACCTCTAGTTTCTCCCACATAAGCGTCTATGATATTCTAGATAATTTAAACTTGCATGTATGGGCCTCAATTCTTTATTTCATACTAATTTTATACCAAGAATTTTATGTTCAAATTATACATTGAATTTGTTAGAAAAGGCACATATCGACCTTGCTTCTAATGTGGTATATATAATTAATGTACTATTTCAATTATAAAATCTAAAAAAATTGATTTTTAGGATATATATTTATTTTTATTTAAAATAAATATTTTTGATTGATCAAAATTATTTTTAGTTATATTCATTATGTAGATATTTTCAATTTCTACAATTTAAAATAAATAGATACAAATGATCTCTCATATGAAAATTTATGACTTCTAAAAGCAAAGCCTCCTACATTGAAAATGTGTAAATCTATGATAGACAAAAAGAATTATAAAAATGAGTGATACTTGCTAACCAACCTATAACATGTGTTATGACATATCATGATAGAATATTTGAATTGCAATAGTGAAGCCAAAATAGACCACCTAAATCAGCGAGTGGATTATAAACCACTTATGATGTGGAAGGAGTATGCCATTTTTAGCTTATGAACTCATCACGTGATTTTGGTGTTGAATTTTTAACTATGTATACGGGAACCAATTTTTTAAGTGGTTTTAGCTTAGGGTTTTATAAATACCATTTGATGGAGGTATTGGGTAGTGTGTTTGCAAGAATTGTTATGTTAGAATTTTACTCTAGAGTGGAATATTGGTGATATTATTATAAGGGTATTCCCTAATATTATATTATACTATTTTATTTTTAATAATATAGTCAACTTAAATTTTAGAGTGTGGTGTTTGCATCCAAATGATTATTTTTATGCACAATTATGTTATTGCTATAATTTTATTTATTTTCTATATGTTTTTAATCCTTTCTATTATTATTAAAATATAAAATCAATACAAAAATATCCTCTATGATTAGTTTAGGAATTCATTTTATATATTGGATACACTAAAAAATGAATGAATAAAATCGTGAACTTAAAAATGTAAATATACAAAGAACATAATAACTATATTTCATTGTAAATCTCATAAACAGGAGTATTTTGATTACTTGGTCATGAATGGACATGGATGCAGCTCAATATCATAGCACTATGAATTTTGATAATATAATTAGATAGAATGAACTTACATAAAGCCTTCATATCTTAAAAATGATGAGAGAACAAGATATTTATAGATTATATAACAAGTGAGAATAATATAAAATAATTAAAACTAGTCGAATTGATTGTGGTGTCAACTCAAGGAAGTGAAGAGTATAAGTCAACTAAGAGAGGAAAAATCCTTTTTGAGTCCCTTTGAGGCTAATAAAAAATTATTTTAATTCAATAAATGGATAATGAGAAGGATAAGTTGTTATTGGATGATAATTAACTAGTGAGATGATAAAGTACTAATTTATTAGTTTTTCAAAGTGGATAATTAGCTCACATTGAATAAATAAATAAAAATATTAATTAATTGATTAATTAATTATTATTGGATAATAGTAATGAATGGAAATTTTAATAATTAATGATAACTGAGGTGATAAATAAAATGATTAATAAATGGTAATAAATGATATCAAAATTATGGTAGAATAATAGTTGATATTGAAAATAATATTTTGGTTTCTATATTTTTCTTCTTTTTGAAACAATGTTCAAAGTGACATTGTTTTAAACAAAAGACAAGTATCTAAGAAGAAAAAACTACAAGAGTTGATGAAAGTGATAATATACCGTAATTGGGTAGAAGAAAAAAACAAAAAAATTGTTACTGAAATGATTCATGTCCTCTCTAGATATTATCCATAAAAAAATACATGATTCAAATATAGAAAGAAGATATGTGATAAAAAAAGATAGGTGGATGATGGAAGAAAACAATGGGGAAAAATTAGAAGATTGGTGCAAGAAATATGATCATGGAAGAAATGATAATGATGGATGTATTATGATAATTTGTTATGCTGAATTTGAGGTTAACAACCTTTAATTTAGATAGGAATTGATTCTATGCACCATAGTATATAACACAAAGGTAATATTGTATTCAATGCATAGATTGACTCTAAACCAATTGATAGAAGATGGGATGCCCAAGCACTCACATGGATTTTTATGCTCTCAATGGATCCATGATGGGATAATAAATACAAATAAGGAGTTCCCTATGGGTCACAAGGTATATACCTTAGTTTTTTACACCCCGTTGTGCCTTTACCTATTTACTATTAATATGATTGGTTAAATATTATATATATGAATGTGTTTGCAATTTTCACTAGAAATCATGTGCTTTTACTATGTTTAATTGTATCATTAGGAAAGTATAGAATGAATGTCAATTTGATTTTATGTTATATTGAAATGAAGAAGAATGTTGATTAAATTTGATATTTTAATGATGAATTATATGATGCAAATGATGGTATTATGAACAAATGCTTACTATTGCAAATGTGTTAAGTTGAATGCAGATACATGGATCAAGCCTTTGGAAGAGAGGGGGAGTATCACTTAGGAGAATGATTTGGTCTCGTAACCCTTAACAAGGCCTAAACTAAACTTTCACACACTCACATGTAGAATGGTTAAGTCAAGTTGTAGTTTCGAGAGATTAGTTTAAGTCAATCCTTAGTATGGTTTGTTCATGTATTAGATAGGTTATGATCTCAATTGAGATTGTTTTGATTTGTGTTAAGTTCTTGGTATGTATAAGTCCTTTCTTATATGTTTTTTATGTAATCGATTAGAAATATCTACATAGAATATATATATGTATACATATGCATGTCAACAATAAGCCCATGCACATGATTTAATGCGTACATGAGTATATGAAGGTAACATACCTACACATGCTCATGGATGGATTACACATGGGCATGAAGGTATCAAATGGACAAATCGACATGTGTATATATGGATATATACATCGTATGCATATGTCACTATCAATAATTTGGAAAGTACATATCTGATTGATTGTATAATTAAATTTATATATATGATATATGTATATATACACATATATACACACATTGATATATGTATATGTATCGACATAATGAGACATCCATGCATGTATATCGATATATGTCTATGTACATATGTATATAAGTATATAAATATAATATTATTTTTATAAATGTTGGCATGGAAATATGCATTCCAATATCAAATGGTTTATTACTGTGATTATATACACACACACACACATATATATATACACATGTTTAAATATATCATGAAGTTATCAAATGAAAGTATCAATAGTGCTGTCTATACAAATCACACATAAGATAACGTTGATAAAACATAGTGCATATATGTGTTTAAACTTGCACCATGAAATATTGCTTTAAACGTATATAACATAACAAATAAGCATAATTTATAATATACATATAAATAATAATGAATAAAGCGAAGATATTTCCATGTGCTTGAAGGTCAATATGCAATTCTTTAAATTTAGTTGACACATTTGTTAAGTTTTGAATGTAAAACAAAGACCAAATCAAAAGATTTAAGTGTAGAATAGGACTTATTCTTCTATGTAATGATAGTGACCAAATTAATAGAGAAAGAGGCATTTTAGTGGTGCCAACTTATGAATTGCATAAACCAAATAAAACTATTATTCCTACAAGTTGATTTTCTATTTTTAAACATATAGAAATATGAAATGGTCAGTATGTTGTTGGCATAAAGGGAATCAACCTACTATTCTATTTTGCTGACTATTGAGTTTAAACTCTGTCACCATTCTATTTTTATTGTTGAGTCGATTAAGTTGAGTGGAGAAGTGTCATATTGTTTAACTAGTTTTTAGGCTATAGTGTCTCATATTATTGTATAAATAGGCATTCTTCACCTCATTTGGATGCATAATTCAATGTAATTTTGTTGCATTTTACTTGCATGTTCTTGTTGAAATTTATCACTATGAGGAGAGTTTATTTTGAGGATAGTGTTTGAGAGATATTTTTATTGGAGGATTGGAAGAACTTTTCTTGAAGGTATTGAGCTAGGCGTCATCTAGTTCAATTGGATTAGTGTATTATAGGAATGTTGAATATGTTCTTTATTTCTATATATGATTTGGAAAGATTGAATGTTATTGCTTCATTATGTGGTAATATTGTGAATTGCTAAAATAGGGAAGAATTATGTTTATTTCTTTGACATTGGAAGGAACTATATTATACTCCATTTTTGTGTGAAGATTAATTTGAAGTGTTTGTACATACTTCATATTAAGGAGTGATTATGTTCATTAGTATTATATAATAAGAAATGAAGATGCTTAAGTAGCTATGAAGTAATGTGTTATGAATTGTTTATGGAACTCGAACTATAGGTAGTTCATAGGTTCTCACGCGATTAGTCAATATTACATTAGGAATAGTTTATGTGTAGGAATCTACTTAGTAGATATTTTATAAAGAAAATAGGAATAGATTATTATTGTGGTTAAATATTACCTCATGAAGGGATTACCAATGCATAATGTACAAATGATCTTGAGAAATATCTAGCTAGGGAAGTGTATGTGATCTAAGATGAGTTTGTATATGAAACTTTGGCAAAAGTAGTGTAATTTTCCACTAATTACATTGTCAATTTCACTATATACCTTTTATGCATGCTAGATCATGATTTCCATACAAGTTAGTATGTATACAAGTTCTAGTCATGTAAGGAACAACATTGAGTTCAAATAGGCCACAATTATGAGGTTATCAAACCAACATCTTAGTTGAAGGGAGGGCCATCTTTCCCTATGTGGTAGATGTGTAGGGGACCATATTAAAGTTTGTGGTTGGTGGAAAAGAGCTTGAGTGATGCTTCATCTCTTCATCTGGAAGCCAAAGTTTTAGGGAATCTTGTTAGATCATTGTACATCTATTGTTGAAGGAAGCTTAGAAGAGCTATATATGTTTTAATTGTAATCAATATATGATAAGATGTAAATATTTACATTATGAATGAAATCAATGTTTGGATTATTATTGTGTTACATATGCTCATTAAATCTCTCGTTGGAAGAATTTTTTTTATTCCATTGGGAAATGCACCTAGTTTATTTAATTGAAGGTAAAACTTAGAGAATTTATCCTTGTAGAAAAATTGGCATGTTACATGTGGTATTAGAGCTACTAGGTTCAGCTCTGGAACCTATGTGCTTGCCATAATTTTTGTCCAACATTGACTAATTTTTTAGAAATTCTTGTGTTAATATGGTGCATCTTAGGTTAACTGCAAGAAAGTAAGTAATCAGGAATGGGTTCTATCTAAAAGCTAAGAAGGAAAAATAGGCCATTATTTGTATGATAGAGGGAACCAACTATGAAAATGTTTTCTAGTTGAGCGATACTGAAACCAGTAGTCACACCCTTTCTCAGTTTAGCCAAGTAAAGAAAAGGATGAAGGATGAAGCCAAATTCAATCACCTCCCTCCTATCTCACCAACAAAGTCTGAAACTTTGTCACTTTCCAGGGATATGCCCTCAAAATGTAGCGTCATTCCTACATTAATATTTAGGAACCCTAGAGTTCCTCCTTTATCAAAAGTGATTATAATTACGTCAAACAATGAATCAAAGAGTTATGTTCCATGTAATTATATATCACAAGATAAATTCTATGGTTATTACCCCTTTTGGGATAGAGATGAAGAAATGAGAGATGAAAATAATTCTGAGGGGTATACACCATTGAGTTATGTATTTGAGAGTGAATATGAGGGATACAATCCTCTTGACTATTTCTATAGTTGATCTATGTAAATGGAAAGGATATTGAGATCCTTATGAATCAATAAAAGTTATATGTTTATCAAAGCTTATGTTCAAAATTATGAGATATTTCTTTATGTACAAATGAATGCTTATTTAATGCTTTTCATAAGTTGTGTAAACATAATAGAATCTAATAAATATGAACCTTCAAGTGTAATCCTTTTCCTACAAAGGATGGTGAGAACAAGGACTAATCCTAGAGGGAGCTAAGAAGTCAGACAAGGTCTAGAGGGTGTTGATGCCAAATTGGATCAAATTTTGAATATCATTCACGAGACCAATGAAAGGTTGGGAAATATTGAGCAAGAAGTAAGGGAAAAAGATAAAGTGGAACAAGAGGTTCCAAATAATGAATAAGTCCCTATTAATCAAAATGAGGGAGAGAATTCTCATGATAATATTTAGACTCATGAACATGAGGATGGCAATTTACACTATTAGTCTAAAGGATTTAGTAGTAAGTGTTTCGAAATATAATTTTCTAGGGACATGAGGAAAATAACCCACCTAAATTTGAAGGGAGTACTAGAGGGGAAGAATCTAAGGCTTGGCTGATACAAATGGAAAAATATTTTGAGATAAGAAACTACTCTAAGTGTACCAAGGCTGTTTGGGGAGCTTATTAGTTAGTAGGAGAAGCCTCTAACTAGTGGATCAACAAGAAAATGGAACTTGGGATCAATCCTTTAAAGTTTACTTGGGATGCATTTGTGGAAATATTCTGGAAAAGGTGGTTACCCTAACTCTTTTTCAACCAAAACTTAATGATTTCCAAAATCTTAATCAAGGGGACATGTTAGTTAATGAGTATTGGGAAAATTTTACTCATCTGTTGAGGTACGTTCTTGTGAATGGTGATCTTAGACCTGCACAAACACATAATTAGGCCAATATGCAAGTTAGAAACACCATTCCCCATGAAATTCATTTGAAGCATGAAAACAAGAAATAAAATGAAGAACACAATGAAAAAGCTATTAAATCCTATTTCAATGCTTAAACTCTCAATCCCATGGGGGAATTGGTGCCATTTTGATGTGGAAAATGGCCCTTTCCCAATTCCTTGCAAGCTTGATGATCAATGATGAAGATTTGATGCTCCTTGGTGAAATTTCTCCATAACCTAGCTATGTCAATGTGAAAAATGCATGAAAATGGATAAGGATGGATGAAAATTACTCAAAAATTGAAGATAATAATGTTGCATGAAGTTGTGGATGAGATTGTGGATCCAAAATTCAAATGAGAGACTTGTATTTATAGAAGAGAATGATGGAGAAAGAGGACAAAGGGATGAATGTGGGACTAATCATGAGCCAATGGCAAGCTGCCACTAGTCAACATGCTAGTGGAGGATGAATGAGAACATTTTGATGAATGTGCAAATAAATGTACTTAGGTGGAATTTGAAATTGATGAAATGACAAGTTGGAGGGAGAAAGAAATGGAGTTAATGCCACTTGTCTCAAGGCAAAGGACATGTAAGAGGCATTTAATGCCTTGCTGGATGTACACATCCTTTTGGAGGGATTTTTGAATTTGAAGAATATTCCCTCTTTGATACCTTGTTGAGAAAATATGAGATTTAATAAATCAATTAAAATGATATTCTCAAGTGCAAGTTGCAAAAGATAGAGGATTTGAGGGATTAAGATTAAGATTAATCAGGATTTGATAAATTTAAAAGGAGATTAACTGATGTGACAATTTGATTTAGATTTTAGGATTAATTTAAATCAAAGTTGAGAGGAATATAAATTTAGACTTAATTAAATAAATTTTAATTTATTTAATTAAAGAGATTGGTGTTAGTTTTAAATCAAATAAAGATATATATATTTTTAATTTAAATGAGATGACTTTAGAGATGAACTAAATAAAATGAATTATTTAATTAAAAGAGGCATTATAGGATTAACTAAACAAAATAATTAATTTAATAAATAAAAGATGATGACTTAATAAGATAAACTTGATTTATTTAATTAAGAAATTAAATGTGATGAGTTTAATTAATTAAAGATTATTTAATTAAATGACTATCAAAGTAGATGATTCAGGATGAACTATTGTTAATAAGATTAGGATCAAGTGTATAGGATCAAGTAGGATATTTTATGTGTCTACATTTTTCCCCTCTTTGAAGCAATGTGCCCACTGCATTGGTTCAAAGAATAAACTACCATGATCAAAATTCATTTAAAAAAAAAAAAATTAGATGCCCCGTTGTTACCCTAGTGAGAAGGATTACGCTAGTATACTACCCCTCAAAAGATTAGATGAAAATTTGGATTTTTGGGTGATCTCACAAAAAAAAGAGGACAAGTTGCTCGACGGGTCCAACAAAGGTTTGGGATGCCAAAAATATGCCAAAATGTGAAAAAATAATGCAAAATGACCCTCGTTGGGCGAAAGTGAGATCGGGGGTCCAAAACCCTAGTTAGATGGCTAAACTGGTTCAAAAAACCCAAACTTTCAAGCTTAAATAGGCCTCATGGAGCCACTTCCAATTTATTTGCACATTCAACCCTTAGAGATTTAACACTTTTGAGCTCTGACCAATATTCAAGATGGTGGAATAAGTGCTTCCACGTCACATTTCAGAGTCAGTATGAGTGCACCAACGACTACCTGGCGCAGGACCACCGATATGTGACCCTTACCTGACTTGTCATTTCATCTTTCATGTGTATTAATTAGGGTCAAAGGTCAAACCAAGTCAAGTGACACTATTTGTTGCCAATGAAAGTGCCCAATCAATGCCACACGACCTTAAATTGTGTTGTTATCAAGTCTTGCACTGCCATGGTTTTGTTAAGGAATTAGGGTTTAGGCTGCAAAGTTTGCCACATTTCCAAACTGTGCCACAATGGTGTAGTTTGGAATTTAGGTTTAGGGGTCAAAATGGTCCGCAATAAAAATACGACGTGACAACGTAGTTTGGACTTTTAGAGGGTTCCAACGACATAGTTTGGAACTCCTAAACAGTGATGCAATTGCAAAAAACAATGCATTTGTTGTTCTAGTTACGAAAACTCAAAATACGATCCCAATTTTTTATGAAACTTAATGTAGTGGGTTTACTAGTGCAGGACACAAAGATTCTTCATTCATGGGAGCATAGGTCCTCGATTCTTATTAGGTTTGTTGGTTTACATGAGCTACTCCAAGAGCACCTTGGGGCGATAGGTTTATGGTACATCGCCTATGCACCTCTTGTCTGAAGACATCTAGGCATAATGATAGGTTTGGCAGAGCGATGGCATAGTGAGACGTCCTCATTTCACTTTCCCATAGGGGAGGTGACAGTTACTTTGGAGGATGTCTAGTGTATTCTTTGGTTATAAATCCACAGAGAGAAAGTTATCTATGATGTGGATGCTGAGAGAGATGCCTACTTTGATATTATGGAGCTTGATGAGATTATTTTTGTCGAGGGCTAGATCGATCTCGAGCGATATAGGGGCACTGTGCCCACCTTTAGATTGATTGTTGCTACTATAATTTTAGGCCTTGTGGTGCCAGATCGATACGGCCGATATTTCAATCCAAGATGGGGTCCTACTTGGGAGTGGATTCTCTAGGAGAGAGAGTGTTTTGCATGGGGTCTAGTGATATTGGATTCTCTTTATCATGATTTACATGAGTTTTCTTATTTAGACAACAAATCCATCAAGGTTCAGGTGACACTCTTACATGTTTGGGCTTGGGAGCACATTTTAGTTCTTCGCCCATGGGTTACACTAGTTTCCATAGAGAAAAATGATCTCATAGTTTGGTGGTACATAGGGGCCTTGAGTTTTACTCACACAGGGGAAGTCAACATCCATCACTAGAGGAGGTTTATTGATGAGATGACAATTTTCACATGGAGGCTATGGTTTGGTGATGCAAGAACATATTTGGTTCTTGGCAATCTTGCATCAACCAAAAATATTTTTCATTCAGTTTTGTTCTTGTTCATGTTCGAGTTGGTATATCTGGTGTTTTTGCATGTTTTCTCACTAGATCTTGTGTACCTAGTACTTCATTGTGGGAATGTTAAATTGTCATATTCTAATTTTTCAGCTCATTTGGATCTTTTCCCGACAAGTTATCTCTTCTGGCGTACATGATAGTTTCTAGGACTGGCCTCAAAATAACTTCAAAACCTAATGACTAGCTGGATTGATCGCATACCTTTTCCATGACTTGCAGACCCACATGGTGTGTTTAGATTTGTTCTTTGGAGTGTTCTCAACCTTAAAATTAGGTCCATACTTCATCATACACTTCCACCATGGATGAATTTCAGATTTGAGGCCGACCTATTCTTGCACACGTTACAGTTTTATTCATTCAAGATTGTAGCGATCTTTGACCAATGGGGATGTGATACAAAGCTAGTGTTGAATCACTAGAATGGGAGGAATTTTTTAGTCTAGAACACTATTATGTATATAGATTCTGATCTGTAGGATTTTCGCTCGCATGTATGAGCACTATATTTTGAGCATGTTGTAATCAGGCATGTGCACTGAATCTATAAGCCCGAATGTGGTAGACTATTTGTAATCAAGATTTTTGATTTAATAAGAATTTTTGCATCTTCATTTTCCTCCATATTTTGTGTTTCTTTTGTTGTGTTACTCTTGTTTCATAGTTTATACTATTCTCTTTGAGGACCTTCCTACCTTGACTACACCAAATTGGTATCAGAGTGAGATTTGTTCCTTGCGAGATCGCCAGAGGTTGCACGGTCCTGGTGAAATTTTCCTATACAAAGTTGAGAGGACATGCATCCCTCTGGTGGAAACATTTGTAGGTAGATAGATAGAGGAGAGGAAAGGAGAAGATAACATCATGGGATCAAATGGTGAATAAATTGAAGACAAATTTTATTCCCGCAAACTATCAGATTAGTTTGTTCAAGAAATTGTATAATTTAAAGCAAAAAGAATCAAGTGTTACTGAGTATATTGAGGACTTCTATAAACTAAATATTATATATATACATTAAGAAGATGAGATTGAACAAGTAGCTAGATATGTAAATTGTTTGAGGTCATCTATTCGAGATGAGATTAGTTTGATTAAGTTGTTGAGTGTAAGAGGCATATCAGTGTGCCCTAAAATCATAAGAGAAACTAAATAAGAGAGATGAGAAAAAAAAAGAGGAAGAGGTGGAAGATTTGAAAGAGGAAGAATATTCCCTGGAGGAGGAAGAAGAACTTTTGTAGATCAGAATAAGGATAAGGAGATCAATAAGAATGAGAATTCATACTGAAGAGATGATTGAAACTCTTTCAGAAGAGGAGGATATGGTGGTTATAGGAATGAAGGATATAGAAAAGATGACATAGAGAAAAGAGTATTTAGGGGAACTTGTTTTAAATGTGATGGAGAAGGACATAGAGCCTTTGAATGTAAACAAGGAGAGATGAGCAGAAAGACTGGAAAAAAATAGAACAACCTTTGTTGAAGAAGATTATGCTAGATTACCTAACCAACCAGAAGGAGAGGTATTTGTGAATAGGAGAGTGTTGTGTCAAAGTGAATTAGAGAAAGAGCCATTGCAGAGAAATAATTTGTTTCAGACAAGATGCAAGGTAGCTGGTAAATATTGCAAAGTAATCATTGATAGTGGAAGTTTAGACAACCTGGCTTCTGAAGAAATGGTGACCAAATTGAAGTTGGAAATATTGAAACACCTAAAACCCTATCAGATAGCTTGGATTCAAGATGAACATAAGATATTGGTAGGTGAACGATGCTTGGTAAAATTGAAGATAGGAAATTACCATGATGAAGTTTTGTGTGATGTTATGCCTATGGATGTATGCCATATTTTGTTGGGACGGCCTTGGCAAGAGGATAGATAAGCTATTCATGATGGAAAGAATAACATATACACTATTGTTGCTAATGGGATGAAACAAACATTGTTTCCCTTGGAGGATGTTCCTAAAATTGAGATTTGTACAACTACTAGAATTTTTCTAGTTGATGGAAGAAGATTTCTAGATGGATTAAAACATGAGAACATGTGCTATACATTGATGCCTAAGAAGGTTGAATATTTGAAGAATATAGAAGGACAACTTAAGGAGATAAAGGAGTTGCTGACATAATATGAAGCTATCATTTTAGACAATGTACCTAATGGATTTCCACCTACAAGGAGTATTAGTCATTGCATGGATCTAATTCCTGGAGCTATTTTTCCTAATAAAGCAGCACAACGGATGACATCGAAAGAGAATTAGGAATTGAATAGAAAAGTGTAAGAATTTATGAGAAAAGGGTTTATTAGAGAAATTTTGAGTCCTTGTGTAGTACCTATTTTTCTTGCACCTAAGAAAGATGGAGAATGGAGAATGTGTATAGACTCTAGAGGCATAAACAAGATCATAGTGAAGTATAGATTTCCTTTGCCCTAGATGGATGAAATTATGGTTAGCTTGAGTGGAGCTAAGTACTTTACAAAGATAGACTTGAAGAGTGGATATTGTCATATCAGAATTAGAGAAGGAGACAAGTGGAAAAAAACATTCAAGACAAATGAAGGATTGTATGAGTGGTTGGTGATGCCATTTGGATTGAAAAATGCATCGAGTACTTTCATGAGGTTGATGAATGAGGTATTGAAGAAATTATTGGGTAAGTTTGTGATTGTTTACTTGGATGACTTCTTGATTTTCAATAAGACTAGAGAAGAAAATTTGTTGCATATAAGACAAGTTTTATAGATGTTGAAGGAAGAGAAGTTGTTGAGAAACATTAAGAAATGCAGTTTCATGAAGGATGAATTGGTATATCTTGGATTTGTGATATCTGTGGATGGATTGAAGATGGATCTTGAGAAGGTAATTAAGAGCTATTGTTGAATGGAATACACTTGAAAGCATTAGGGAGGTAAGATCATTTCATGGATTGGCTAGTTTCTACCGAAAGTTCATTAGGATTTTTAGTTCTATTTGTAGTCCTATGACTAAAACAGTGAGAGGAGATAGGAAGGATTTTAGGTTGACATTTGGAGTAGACAAAAGTTTTGAATTGTTGAAGCAGAAGGTGACTAAATAACCTATGTTGGATTTACCATATTTTGATAAGGTATTTCAAGTAGATTGTGATGCAAGTGGAAATGCAATTGGAGCAGTGTTAAGTGAAGAGGGAAGACCAATAGCCTATTTAGTGAGAACTTGAATGATGCTAGGAGAAGATATTCAACATATGATCAAGAGTTCTATGCCATAGTGAAATATTTGAAGAAGTGGAGACATTACTTGCTATCTAAGGAGTTTGTGTTGTATACAGACTATTAGGCTTTACAATATTTTAGCAATCAAGGTAAGTTGAACTAGAAACACATGATATGGGTACAGTTCTTATAGAGTTACACTTTTTTTTTTAAGCATAGGAGTGGGAAGTCAAATAGAGTTGTTGATGCTTTGAGTAGGAGAAGAAATTTGTTGGCACATATGAGAATAGAGGTTTTAGGCTTTGAAGAACTGAAGAACTTGTATGAGGAAGACCCAAATTTTGCAAAACCTTTGAGAGCATGTAAAGAACCAGTTTTGAAAGGTAGGAGTCAGTGGTTAGATTATTTCATTCAAGAGGATATGTTGTTTTGAGGGACTTAGTTGTGCATACCCTGAAGTTCAATGAGGGATAACTTGGTGAAAGAGAAGCATAGTGGAGGATTGGTAGGAAATTTAGGAATTGATAAGACAACCGCATTGGTGAGTGAGAATTAATTTTGGCCATAGATTCATAAGGACGTTTAGAGATTTGTGTAGAGTTTTAGAGTTTGTCAAGTTGCAAAGGGAGGTAGTCAGAATGTTGGATTGTATAAACCTTTGACAGTACTAGAAAGACCTTGGGAGGATATTAGCATGGATTTCATACTTGGTTTGCCTAAAACTCAGTGAGCTAATGATTCAGTGTTTATAGTAGTGGACAAATTTTCTAAGATGGCACATTTCATACCTTGTAAGAAGACAATAAATGCAGGACATGTAGCGGATTTTTTTTTCAGAGAAGTGGTTAGATTGCATGAGTTTCCTATGAATATAGTTTCAGATAGAGATACAAAATTTATTGGTTACTTTTGGAGGAAACTTTGGAAAAAGTTGAAGATAGACTTGAAGTTCAATTCTACTTTTCACCCATAGACAGATGGACAAACAGAGGTAGTAAATTGGAGCTTGGGAAAATTTCTGGGATGTTTGGCTGGAGATAAAACTAGAAGTTGGGATTTAGCCCTTGCACAAGCAGAGTTTTCCTACAATAATTCAGTAAATAAAAGTACAGGGAAAACACCCTTTGAGATTATTACAAAAGTTCATCCTAGAGGTATATCAGAACTAAGATACATCAATAAGGAAGGTAAAAGGAGTGTAGAAGTAGAAGAATTTGTAGAACATATGAAGATAGTATATACTCAAGTGAAGCAACATTTGGAGAACATAAACCATAAATATAAGGAGAAGGTAGATGAAAAGAGGAGACATAAGGAGTTTGAAGTTGGAGATAAGCCGATGGTGTATTTGATGAAGGAAAGATTCCAAATTGGTACATATAGTAAATTTAAGATGAGGAAGTTTGGACCCTATAGAATATTGAAGAAGTTTGATTCGGGAAATTCTTATGAAGTGAAGCTGCCAAATGGCATGGGTATATCACGTATATTCAATATTGCAGACCTACATTAGTACTATGAAGCTGAATTCAGTGCAGAGAGTAAAGAAAATTTGGAAAAACAACTTCCTAAACAACAATCAAATGGGATAGAAGAGATTTTGGATGTCAGAGATGGAAGGAGGACTCGTGGAAGACAATATAAAGAATATCTTGTAAAATGGAAGGGTAGACCAATGGAAGATTCTTCTTGGATTTCTAAGGCTGAGGTAGATCGTATTGGTTTTCCTTTCACCCCTACAAAAGTGAGAGCCTAAATTTTAATTAACCTTGAATGTCTAATGCAGGAGCATCCTTGTTTCTTGGCAATATTGCATCAACCCAAAATATTTCTCATTCAGTTATGTTCTTGTTTTTGTTCTTTTTCCTATTCAAGTTGGTAGATCTGGTGTTTCTGCATGTTTTCTCGCTAGATCTTGCATACCTAGTACTTTGTTGTGGGCATGTTCAATTTTCATATTCCAAATTTTTAGCTCATTTGGATATTTTCTCGACAAGTTATCTCTTTTAGCATACATGACAGTTTCTGGGACTGGCCCCAAAATAACTTCAAAACCTAATGACTAGTTGGATTGATTGTGGACTTTTTTCATGACTTGTGGACCCACACAGTGTGTTTATATTTGTTCTTTGGAGTGTCTCTAACCTTACACTTAGGTCCACACTTCATCATATGCTTCCACCATGGAGGAATTTAATATTTTAGGCCGACCTATTCTTGCACACGTTACACTTTTCTACATCAAACATTGTAGTGATCTTTAGCCGACGCAAATGTTTCTCAACCCGCGGATGTGATATAAATCTAGTATTGAATCATTAAAATGGGAGGAAGTTTTTAGTTTAGAACACTATGATGTATATAGATTCTGATTTGTAGGATTTTTGCTCCCATGTATGAGCACTATATTTTGAGCATGTTGTACTCAAGCCTGTGTGCTGAATCTATAAGCTCAGATGTGGCAGACTATTTTTAATCAAGATTTTTGATAATAAGAATGATTTCATCTGCATTTTCCTCCATATTTTATGGTTCTTCTATTGTGTTACTCTTGCTACATGGTTCAAAATGTTCTCTTTGAGGACCCTCCTACCATGACTGCACCACTTGGTATGCTCGCATGGTATGATGACGTACAACAACTTTTTTTTGATAGATAGGATAGGCTTGTGTAGGGAAAAGAGCACACTATGATAGATAAATACCTACTAGATCAGGTGGCTAGGAATTTTGGTGAGAGATAGGACCATCCCAATGACCAATAAATGGCCATATTTGCATGTACTATGAGGGAGACTACATGGGGTAGGCCGATCCCAAATAAGGAGGCAGTTAAATCATTTAGAAAACTAGTTATTATACCATGGCCATATGATCAGGGGAAGGAAAATGCAGGGGTTATACAGGCCTAGATTGCATGGTTTAGACCACCTATTAGATTGATAGTTCCAGGGGAAACACCCGCATGATGGAGGGCGAGGGCAAGGGCAAGGGAAATGAGGTAAAGGAGGAGGTGGAACAACTCTAGATCAAAGGGGTTTGAGGGATCAGGTGCTTGGGTATCAGCAGAGGAATGGGGATAGGTAGCCCAGAGATAGTGATAGATAGAGAGATGCCCCAAGAGACCACTAAAAACAATCCCCATCACCACCACCACCTCATCCAAATTAGAGAGATGCAATGAACCAACAACTATAGGTACAGGTGTAGGTACTTACGGTTGAGTGGGACCAAGCCAAACAATAGGTACAGACCGTTACTACAGAGAGAGATCAAGCCCGATCAAAGTGGGATCAAGAGGTGGGCCAGAGATAATAGCTAGAGAGCATGGCCACCGCTTCCCATGGCAGGATAGTCTCAATGCAGATGTACTACAAGGCAATGAAATAGGCTGAATACTACTAGTTACACTACTGATAGACCATACCAGGAGGGTCTCAGGTGTAAGAGTATTCTCAATAGACTAGCATAATACATGTAGAGGATTAGGCTGATAGATAGGTGGGCGAGGGGAGTAGCTAGTAGGGCTAGCCACCATGATACCTTTTTGATTAGCACTATTCTTTTTGATCCATGGGCTCCATTTTTGATAGCCTCATGGGAATTTGTATAGTTGATTGATACATAAATTTGATCCTGATCTTTGTACCATGATAATTATATATATTTTTTTATGAAATATTTTATGTTCATGCTGAACCACCGAATATTGTTGGCATTTATGTTTTTTTCATAATTTTCCATCGATACCTTTCTTTAAGAAGCTTATTTACAAAGATGCATGCACTTGAATGTAGATTTTTAGATTCTTTATCTACTTTGTTGATATTGGAGTTAACTTTGTCTTTGTGCACACATCATAATAGAATTTCTTTTGAATCCTTATGATGAAGGGCTGCTACCAATACATGGTCAATGTGAGAATTGGATATCATGCATGGAGACATGGATGGAGTGTGTTTAGGAATAAAAGATCGATTGGTTGATAGTTTGAAACCTTTGACTCTCCAAACTTGGGAATATGAGCAATGATGTGTGGATACGAAAGTGTGCATGTGGGATTAGGACCAACTGCTTGATATACTTTGTACCTTACTTGAGAAGCTTTCTTTTTCCTTTGTTAACATCTTTGATGGATACTTTTCCCTTTTTTATTTTCCCCCATAGTTTCTTTGAATAATGGAGTTTGATAGGGTTAATATTTCTTTGTATTCTCTGGTATCCATGTGTATTTGATTTGTCCTTCATGATTTTCTTCATCTTTTTCTTTGATGGAATTTTTCATGCTTTGATTCAAATATTTCTTTTGATGTTGGTCCCAATTCGTGGATGGGGTGATGGGTGGATGAATATTCATGACGTGTCTGGTTGTAGCATTGGAATTGGTTTCATCATAAGGATTCATCATGCCTCTTATGTTGATGTTTTCTTGAGACGAAGTTTCCCCTAGTTTTATAAGATAGCTTCCTCTAAAATAGGTAAGTGATCCAAGTTTATAAGTGATAGGATCCTCCATATGTGGGATGACTTCCTGATTGATATATTTGACTTGATCTTGTGAAATATCTAATTTTAATGCTTCTTCAAGAGGTGTTGATGATCCATCATCCACATAAAAGTATTCCTCATGATTCATTTCACAGGATGTTTTTGATTTATCACTTTTGTAGAAGCCTTCTTGATGACCCTTTTTTGATATGTCTTTATATTTTTCTATATCTTGATCAGGTGTAAAAATGTTAAGAGTAGGATACTCTTGTTACTTGGTAATGATATCAAGAGTATGAGACTCTTGTTTTGAATGAAGAACATCTACATGTCCATTATGAGTTTGAACATCATGGGTAGATGGAGGAATATGTGCTATATGGATATGATCATCATTTGAAAAATCTTGTATAGATTGGAGAGTGTCCATTAGATCATTATAGTATCTTGGAGATATGAATTCTTGATCTTGATTAATTTTGGAACTTCTTTTGACATACCTTGGATCAAGTTCTTGACATGGGTCAATTTTAGAGGATGGATTACTTACAAAGGGTTCTTGGACATCGTCATTAGGAATGAGAAGTGGCTTGATACCCTCTTGAGCTTTAAGTGGAATTGGATCAAATTTTGAGTTGAGGATCCCTTTAGTATCTGTAACCATGAGATCAAAGGATGTTAACATGTCTTGGAAAGGACCATTGCTAGACTATGGTGAAATATGTTGATCATGCTTCGGAATAATTTTTTGAGATATGTCCTCCAACTCATTAGATGATGTACATACATTTTCAATATGATCATTGGTCAATGGATCGTGGATTATGCCAATAGGATAAAATTATTCTAACACTCCTTGAAATAGATCATTGTGGGGTATTGTTGATGAATTTTGATCATGATAAAAAAGTGACTCTTGATGCATGTTGATTTGATCATTGGATGGGGTAAATTTTTTTTAAGGTGCTCACTGATGGATAGATTTTGATAATTGTTTTCAATAGTTATGGTGGAGAGATTGTCAATGTTTTCAACTATAGGATCCAATGATGTTAAAATTTCTTGAATTGGATTATTGTAGGGTATTTTTGGTGGATTTTGATCATAATTAAAAATAGACTCTTGATATATGTTGATTTGATCATTGGATGAGGTAGAAACATCTTCAAGGTACTCGTTGATGGATAGTTGTGATTGATTTTGGAGATGTGATGACTACTCTTTCATATGGGGTGATTGGGTTTGTTGTTGATCTTGATATCCAACCTCTTGGCATTGGAGATATTGTTCTTTATGTGGTTGTTTATAAAACTCAATTTTTTTATGACATGGTTCAACCAATGGAAGAGTCTATTGATTTTGGGGTGGAGATGTCTCTTGGTGATATGAATCAATGGGTTTTTTAAGTATAGAAATTTGATTTCACAAAATTTGTTCTTTGTTTTGATCTTGACATACTTGATACAATTGATTTGGTTGTTGAGTAAGAATATTTGGAATCCATACTTGTGGTGTGTGTATGGAATCATGGAAAATTTGATTTTGAACAATGTTCTTACTTGGGATGATGTTTAGATTTTGCATTATAGGTTGACATGGAACATTGTTGTGGTTGGAAAATACATTTCTTTTCTTTGGGTAACTTTGATTTTTCATAAGGTAACCTTGAATTGGATCAATACATGGAGTTGTCAATTTATTTCTTGGACTTTGACCAACATTAGTGTGATTTGCAAAGATATCTATCCCAAAGTTTACCAAGTGTGGATTTGATATGTTCATGTTTGGTAAGCTTGGATTTGGTATGTCACATTTGGCATCTATGGATTTGGTGGGATAATTTTGTTTGGAAGAAGACTCATGCATTGATTATTTGGTTGATAGATTTGTAAGTTTTGACTTTGATTTAAATCTACCATAGGAAAAGGTGTTCCAAAATTTATATTGGGAAAAATCGCATTTCTTGTATCATTGAGATTTGTATGAGATAATGATCCCATGTATGGATTGTATAAATGTGAGTTTTGACAATCAATTGGTATTGTAAGGCCTTGATAGTTTGGTTGAATTGGATTACTCATGATGTCTAAATCAAGTTTATATTCCATGTTACTCTTGTGTTTTGATCTTGTTGACCTCTAAGGGATGAGTGATATGAGTGTTGAACTTCTGTGAACTATGGATGAATATTAGACTTTGGGATTTTTGGATTTGGTTTTATTTGATTTGGATGATGGACTTGTAAATCCCAAGATGTTAGATGTTACATTGGGATAAAATTGTCCAAAAGGATGACAATTTAACTAAATGTGTGGGGAAGGATTTATCCATACACACTTATCCAAACAAAGGGGATTTTGATTTTGATTGAGAGCTTTACCAAAAGTCTAATATGAATGATTTTTCCAAAGGTTAAAAATTTGTTTGTGAAATGGGATTCGATTGATGTTTGAGATGGATGAAATGATTGGTTGTTTTGATCCTAAGTGAATCTAAGACAAACTTGTTTACAAGACCATGGTTATGAAGAACATGCTTTCCCATAAAAGTACTTCAAACCAAAAGATCAATGTTTTCTCAAAAGACCATAAGACAAAAGATAAACAAGTGCATGTGTGGGGTTCAATTGATTTTATCTTGAATAATGAATTGCTTTTTCCACATCCAATATCTTGCTTAAGCTTCAAACTAAATATCTATGCCTCAATTCCTTTTCATTACATAAGGTAAATTATGTGAAAATAAAGGTTTCAAGAGCATAGTTTCCTAATGTTGACTTTAGAGGGAAAATTTAGATATAAATCCAAATACTTAGAATCCTTTAAGGATGAAATCCCTAAGGACAAGCAGTAGCACTTGGATTTCTTTCAATAGTATTTTCTCCTCCTAAAGGGTTTGAAATTTTGAGGATTTTGTGAATGTTTGTTTTCCAATGTTTTAGATCTAAGCAAAGTGTTTGATTCAAAAATGATGCACAACCCTAGGATATAAAGAGACAATATTTGTTGAATTCCCACTTGGATAAATCTAGTTGTGCTTATTCAAAGTGAATGATTAGAAGCTTGAACACACTCGATCCCCTCCATGACACACACTTCTTGGATAAGCCAAGCTTCGATTCTCATAAATATCCCATGACGAACTTTTCATCTCTACTTTGAACCAAAAGTACATGGGACGGCTTCAAAAGGACCATTCTTGCATAAATAAATAGATAGGGATTTGGCTTACTATAAAAAAAGGTTTTAGTATAGGAATTCCATTCATGGGGGATCATCCATATGGAAAGAGACCATTGTTTCCCTTCTTTTTTGAACAATCCTCATGATACTTGATTTCTCCTCAAGTACCCACACTGATATACCAGGTAAGTCACTTGGCTTTAGCATGTTCCCGATTGGGTCATTCCTTGGGGCTATTAAATTTTCCCACTTGGCAGGCCCCTGAAGGTGAAAAATAGTGAGCAGGCAAATCCGTAGTTCGATCAATCTTTACTTGCATGAACAAAGAGAGAACACACATAATATACCTAACTCACACTAGCAAGATATGTTTAATTTTAAGAATTCAACTTGAAGTGTGGAGGTAATAACTTATACAAATTAATATAAAAAAAAGCCTTTTGATTCTCAAGATTATTGCAAGGTGCAAGAGAAGTGCATGCATATTTTTAAATAATATAACTTTGGGAAAGGGATTACAAAACATAAAAGGCACATGTTCATTTCAATCCTTCAAAAGAAAGAATATGAGTTATTTTTAAGCACCAACTTTGAAGTGTGAGATTCATTTGTCCAATTGTTAAGTCCAAAAAAAATCTAGTAATTGCCTATGGTTATTTTTAATCCCTTTGTTTTGTTCTTTTTAAGCCCAAACGGAAAATTATTAAGTCCTAAAAAGCATGATGGTGAAAAAGTCCTTATAAAAGGGATTATAATTTCTTCCCAAAGTGTTTAAAAAAACTTGATACAATAAAATGATGATCTCATAAAGAAATCCTTGTCTTTGTTTCCTCCCTTCACTTTTGATCAAGACAACTCACAAAAACTAGTTGATACTATGGAAACAGATGCCAAAAATCAGTTAGGATTCAAAAGCAATCAAAATTAAGAAACACATGTTAAAATTAATTTAAAAACTACCTTTTACCCAACTCCATTGGTGCAGTCTACGATGGTGAAATAGTTTAAGGAAGTCAGCGTCTCTATATAGCATTGCTGGGACTAATAGCAGTGGACTATGCAAAAACCAGTGAGTGAGAATGCGGTGCTATTTTGAGTAGCGATGGAGTTTGGTGTTTGGATGGTTGGCGTCGTAGTTTGGAACTCAAATTTCTTGGCAAGAATGACTCAATGTCATGGTTTGGAGTTTTTCAGCATTGCTATATGGTGTCGCTCGACTAATAGTAGTGGATTTTGACTGTCAGTGGTGTAGTTTTCCTATAGACACAAAAACTTCAAAAAAAATGATAGAATTTTTTTGAAAAAAGTGTTAGATTCTTCAGGTTCACCCTCCTAGCACCAAAATATGAATGGTGATCCTAAACCTGCACAAACACAAAGAAAAAACACAGAATTAGTCCAATATGCAAGTTAGAAACATCATTCCCCATGAAATTCTTTTGAAGCATGAAAATATGAAATAAAATGAAGAACACAATGAAAAAACTATTAAATCATATTTAAATGCTCAAACTCTCAATCCCATGGGGGAATTGGTGCCATTTTGATATGGAAAATGGCCCTTTCCCAATTCCTTTCAAGATTAATGATCAATGATGAAGATTTTATGATCCCTGGTGACATTTCTCCATAACCTAGTAGTGGAGATGATTCAGGACGAACTGGTGTTAGTAAGATCAAGATCAAGTGTATAGGATCAAGCAAGATATTTTCCATGTCTATAGTTCCAATGTACCAAAAAGATGAGAATTTTTGTATCAGGAAAGTTATCATGGGGTTGAATGGAGAGATAGGGGGAGAGGTATATGTGCATGTACCGTCTACCATAGACCTAATCTATGAAAAGGCTGTGAAGCAGGAGAGAAATCTCAAGGCCATCTCCATTTATAGGGAGAATAGAAATCATAGAAAGTTTTGAGGAATGCAAGGTAAATAGAATAAAAATAAGTATAATGGAATGTAAGACTATCAAAGGCAAGGAGATAGGGGATCCCAAAGAAATTGAAGCAAATTAGTGAAGGATCATAAGGGGAATAATAATAATAACAACCCGAACAATGATGGAAAAAATGCTAGTAGGTCCAATGGGTCCATAGGGAGGAAAGGACTAACATATAGATGTTACACATGTGGAAAAAATTATTATGTTGTCTACTATCCCAATAAGACTTCAGTGACACAACCACATGGAAACTCTCTTCCACCCCAACAAGCCACTTTTGAATAGAAGATCCATGCTGCCTTGGATAATTGTCAAGCAAAGGACCAAATTACTCCAGTGGAAACTTCAAGTATTTTATTTGATACACCGATTTACATACTCATAGATACTTAAGCAATTGAAAAATTTATTTCACCTTGAGTAGAGAATCAAATATCTAGGATAGTTGGTCACATGAAAAAATATTGTGTTGTTGAATATGCAAACCCAACAAGCGAAACTATGGAGCAATGCTTGTTTGAAGCTAAGGTTGAACTTCCTTGTTTCTCAATTGAGGTGAATCTATATGTATTTCCCTTAGGATCATATGATGTCATCCTAGGAATGAAATAGCTTTAGAAGAATACAACCAAAGTAGACTAGCATGCCAAAATACTAGAGTGATTAGATGATCTAGCAAATTGGGTGACGTTGTGAGGGATGCCTAGGGAAATCAAGTTGTGTTAAATATATGCCATGGAATTACATAGGTCCAAGAAGAAAGGATGCAAACTCTGTGCAATAAAGATGGAAAAATATTAAGGAATATAAGGAAATCATTTCTTAAGGAAACTAGGAGGTAGCTGAAGGTTAAATGATGGAAATGGGAGAGATAGATAAGGAAAAATATCCTATCCTATGAAATTTTACAGAAATATTTCTAGAGGAGCTACCTGGATTATCACCCAAGAGGATATTTGATTTCTCCATTGACCTTGTACCAGAATTAGAGCTTGTTTCCAATGTGCCTTACTAGATGACAACAATAGAACTAATGGAGCTTATGGCACAACTAGAAGATTTAATATCCAAAGGATTGATAAGACACAATATTTCACCCTAGGGAGCACCAATGATATTTGTAAAGAAGAATTATGGTACACTGTTCTTATGCATAGATTATCGAATTCTTAATAAAGCTATGATAAAGAACAAGTATCCATTACCATGCATTGATGATCTATTCGATCAAATGTAGGGAGCGACTGTGTTTTCAAAAATTGATCTATGATTGGGATATCACCATCTAAGGATCAAAGATGAAGAAATATTGAAAACTTCCTTTAGGACCAAATATGGGCATTATGAGCTTATAGTCCTACCATTCAAAATTACTAATGTGTATGTAATATTTATGAACCTAATGTATTTTTTTTTTAGAGATTTCCTAGATAAGTTTTTTTTTGTTTTTCCTAGATGATATCCTAATTTACTCAAAGAATGAGGAGGATCATTACAAACATTTACAGATAGTTCTCCAATGGTTAAGAGAACATAAGCTATATGTGAAACTCCCTAAATGTACCTTCTTTAAAGAGAAAGTGTAGTACTTGGGTCATGTGATTTCATTTGATGGTATTGAGATTTATCCAACCAAGATAAAGGTAGTATTAGAGTGGCCAATACCTAAAAATGTATTTGAGGTTAGGAGATTTATGGGTTTGGTAGGCTACTATCAAAAGTTTGCGACAAGATTTTCTAGTAAAGCCTTTCCTATTACTTAATTATAGAGGTTTAGTATAGGAAAATGCATACCCTTACATTTTCACACTTGTTTGTACCCGCCTTATTTTATTTATCCCAATTTATGTCTTAATTGGTCCTATTTTGCATCAACAAGCCTAATAAAATACATCTTTTTCTGGCTAATCCCGACAAACATCAATGGATAAATGATAATTTCATGATTTTTTCTAAGTGTCCCTGATTTTTACGTGGGAACTAAGACACCACCTAGGGCGTCTTTGTCCCCCAAAATTCTTGGGAGCCCGATTTCAAGTGTGCCTTAAATAGGCTCCTTTTTGGAGTCTGTCCCCCCTAAGCATTTTTGGGGATTTAATCTCAAATATTTGAAACATTTAGCCTCCTTTAATTAATGATTTCATAGGTCGGCTCAGTGTGGTGTAATTTTGAGATATTAAGCATGGATAAGTATAAATAAAAGGTTCACTCATTCATTTTCAATCCAATTATTTTGTGAGATAATTCCTAATAGCATAATTGAGTTCAAAAGAGCATTCAAGAGAAATTCATCAAGAATTTGGAGCCATCATCAAGATTCAAGCATAATATCAAGGAGATTATTGCATCATGTATGTTTTTGAGCTAACATTTGTGATGTAGGGTTTTGATTCAAGCAAGAAATTCAAGTCAAGTTCTACATTTAAGCTAGCCATTTCATACAATTTTGCTAACTTCATAGCAAGGGTTTGGTGAGTTATAACATTGCGTGTTGTTCATTCATCATTTCCCTCCATTTAATTTCATTTTAAGGTTTAATTATCAATAAGGGGTTTGACCAAGGCAAACCCCCCTTTACTAACAATCAACAAGTTTTTATTCTCTTGTGTGTTTGTGATTACAGATTTAGGTTGAAGACTTGAAGATCATTTTAAATGCAAAGTTGTACAGTTGCAAAATTGCATTACAAAGTTGTCATCTCCACAAAAAATTGCCTACAGGCCAGATTCAAAATGTTCAAAACCTGAGATTTGAGAAAAAGGAAGTGCATACCTTGGACCTTAGGACCACATTCGAAGATTTTTAAAATTTAGAATGGGACTAAGACACCACCTAGGGTGTCTTAGTTATCCTCGGGTCATTTCTTATAAATTATTTCATATCCGGTTCTAACATTCGAAGATTCTGTATTGTCCTCGAAAAACAAGAATGGGACTAAGACAATAGTAAGGGCATCTTAGTCCTCCATAACACTTTTTGAAAAATTCTTTGCATTTCCAGAATCCTCATTAAATTTCCAAAACTTCTAGGTACACATACCCTAACTTGTTGCATAATTTAATTGTTTGCATCATTAATTTAGCTTGCATTAATAGGTTTTGTGAGTTGAATGCTTGCTTGTCTTTTCCAAGCTTTTGATTGGTGGTGAACCACTCAAAGCTTAAGATAACCCCCTCCTAGGTCCTTCCTATTGAGAATTGAATTGACTCACCCTTTGTATTGATAGTGAATCCAATTTTGGATCCTAGGACATTATTGAATGACCATTGGAGAATAGTGGTGTTCTATGACCTAGGCCATAAAGCATCACCCATTTCCCCAACAGTTCATTTTGGTGAACCTGACATGTTAGAGAAATCATTTTATGATTTGGAGTCCATTAAGGTACTAGATATAAGGTGCATTCATCCTTGCATTGCATCTCACATTACTGAAATTGCATCTAGGGTTTCTCACATTTGCATTAGTGAAAGTGCATATAGGTTGCATTTTTTCTATCATACATCAAATCCTCTCATTGAAAAAATAAATAAGTGCATTTTTCATCATCATAATTGTATTTAGAAACTTTTTTATTGTATTGAAAATTGAAAAAAAAATTACATTCAATCTTGCATCCAATTGCTTGTCATCAATTGCTTTTTCTTGCATTCCTTTTCATATTTTTTTATTTCCAAACATCAATTCATTGGGTAGAAAACCTGGGAGCACTATCAACAACTCAAAATTTGTTGTTTTTATGAAAAAAACCTCTATTGGGACAAAAACACCCTTCCTAGTGTCTTAGTCCCTTTGTGGGTTTTTGGATCAGAACCCTGTCTGAGTTGTTTGTTGTCTATTCTAGTTTCTAGAACCTCCAAATTTCATCAAGAAGACCAAGATGCCCTTGCTAGTACCTTAATCCCTTTGGAGTTTGAGGTTGCAATTTTTAGGGTTAAATAGTGAATTTATGTACTTTTCTTTGCTTCCATTGGTTATCTATTTCAGTGGCTTAACTTTTTGTTTCATGCATTTTACTAAATCTAGCTCAAATTGGTTCATTTCATGCATTTCTTAATTCAAAATTTTAATTTGCAATATTCCATTTTTAGTTCACTACATAGTGTAATCACTAAACCCTATTTCAAATCTAAAAATTTCATTTCACTTAAGTCATTACATTGCACTTTAGTTACTTTGCCATGATAACATGTTTTCTTTCAAGAGATGTGGCTTTGATATGGTTAAAAATGTATTGCATAAGTACAAAATCCCCTCTTATGATTTCAATTTAGAGTATAACAATGAGGTTATTAAGAAACATGTTAGCCATCCTTCTACTATCCTTCATAGTTATGAGAACATCTTAGAGAAAGGGGATCAAACCATTGACACAATCCTTAATATTACATTGCCTATTGGCGAGGATGGTATGATACAAGAGGATGAAAGCTTAGACAATAATTACAATCATACTTTTTCTTCTCCCAATACCTCTCCTATTAGTGACAAATGTAGCTTGGTGAAAGTATATACAAGCATTGAGAGTCTTGGTTGTCTTTCTCCTCATCCCCCTTTAGAAGATAGTATGACACAAGAAGATGAGATCAGTGCTAGTAATTTACTTAGTCAAAATACATCCTTCAACATCTCCCCTAATTGTAAGAAGGCTTTAGTAAAAGAGGATACAATCATGAATGATCATAAAAATCATATTTATCAAGAGAACATGCTGATTGAAAGTGACAATATTATCTCTCTCCTCCCTAATGTCCCTAACATTTGGAAATACCTATTTGAAAAAAAGAATTCAATCATTTTTAAGCATGAAAATAATAGTTGTCCTCTTGATGCCTCCTCTACTTGTGATGAACATCATACAAGTTCTCCTACTAGGGTAGATGGTATAGCACAAGAGAAAGAGATCTTGGAGAAAAAGGATAAAGTCATGAATAATCACAACAATCAAATAGATCCTTCTCCTAATATCCACACTATTGATGAACAAGACAATTCAACCATTGATAACTCCTTTATATATGATGAATTCATCTAAGTAGAACCAATCATTGAATTTCAAGAACATTTAGTTTGTAGTTCTTCAAAAAAACTCTCCTACTAGGGAAGATATAATGGTGGAAGAAAATGATAACATTGACAATAGTAATTCCTTAGATGAAGATGATGAAGTAAAATTAGAGTCCCCTTCACTAAGAGATCATGGAAATAAGACTTATGCAAGTATGCACATTAGATACCCCTTGGAGTACTCTCTCGAGCCTAAACTTATCATTTATCCACCCTCTCAAAAACCAAAAATTTAAAACAAACCCATCCTTATCATTGAACCACCTAAGAACAATTTTTCAGTGAAACCAAGTTACAACATTTTTTATCATACATACAACACTAGGAACAATCCACAACTGATACAAACACCCTCAACATCCCTCCCATTGCCTAATCCTATCTTATCAAGTCCCCCTCATTTTCCTTCACAAAGTGGAAAGGAGTATGATCTTATTGAAAAACATAAGAAAACTCTTGCAAAGATATCCCTCTAAGAATTGATTTAGAATTCACCTAACTATCACACTATTCTTCAAAGCTCCCTACAAAAAGTTCTCATCCCTTGTAATGCACAACCAAATGACACAACACACATGATTCAAGGACTAAATGTTGACATTTTTTTCACCAAAGTGATCTCCCTCCTTTGGATGTGAGAAAACAATATGATGCTTTCATGATTATAGCTCAATACAATACCATAGGGATAAAATGAACCCTTTTTTTCAATGGCTCAACCTTAAATGTGTAGTGCAAACCTTTTGTATAAACTTGGTCTTGATAAGTCAAAAATTCAACCCGATTATCTATCTATTAAGGGATTCGACAATGTAGGAAAACAACCAATTGGTGTGATCACTTTGCCTATTATAATTGAAAAGGCCAGATTAGAAACACCGATCCATGTTATTCCTCATGATCTTTCATATAGCATCCTTTTAGGTAGACCATGGATTCATACAATGAATGGGGTGCATTCTACTCTCCATCATAAAAGGAAGTATATTTACAACAAAAATGTGCACACATTAGATGTTGATTATGAGCCTTACAATTTTTTACAACTTGAGAAAAATAAAGTGAATCCTTTCAAAACATTGAAACCAACTACAAAAGTGGAACCCATGCAATTGAAAGACAAAGAAAAAAATATTGAGGAAGTCACGAAGCTATTAGAAGATGATTTGGGTTCCTTAGACTTTGAACTGACATTCATCGGAGAATAAAATATCATAATCAAAGATTCATATAAGGGGAAAAAATTCCTAATTTCAACACAAAATTTGGAAGACCCTTCAAAATCATCCACCTCAACCACTTTAGAACAAAAGATAACAAATTACACAACAAAATTTGATGAGATAGACTATCAACAATCACCAAATCTAAAAGAAATGAAAAATTTTATGGAAAAGGTTGTGAGCTCATGAAAAAACCTAGATATAGTGGAAAAGGATGTGGTGCTAGAGAACAAGGTATATGTTTCCCTATAGAGCTTCAAACTAAATAAAATTGGTTATTTTACTTTGATAGAAATAATAAATCCTTCACTTAACACCAACACTATTACAAAACATACTTCTAAGCCAACTTTAATAGTAGTGCATCCTAAAATGATAGACACTAGTGGTCTTGATTGTTATCCTTTTCAAGAAATGAAACAAACATAGAAATATTTTCTTAATGTCAATGTCATCACACAACACACTATTGATTTGATTTCATTAAAGATTTTACACCCTCCTATAAAGGAGAGAAAAAAATCTCACTATCTAAAGAGTCTTGTGCAGGTATGACACTTTCTACTAAGAGAAAGATATCTTTGTCACAAAATAAAGGAAAATATTTTACTCTAGATCAAGAAGCTATCCTATCAAGGCTCCTCTAAGATAATTTGGTATCACTCCCTCCAAGAACACAAAATAAATTATACTACAAGACTTCTTGTATACATATCATAGAATTCATGGCCATGCTACTAATGAATGCAAGGCTTTGAGTAACAAAATTAAACATCTTAGGGAGTGTGGTGCTCTTCCTTGTGTTGAAGCACCTACTTCCTCTAATTGATACTAATTTCCATCCTATTCAGCTCACTGTTGTCCTATACCAAGTGGGGGAAAGGGGTTAGATAGCCTTGTTCTCGTATGTCACTTGTAGTTATGTCCTTTGGATATTTGATCTCCTTTCATGTACATATAAGAGCAAGATTGGAATGTGGATGAAATTCTTTAATTTGACTCGCATGTGACATAATTTAAAGTAATTTCTCACAACAATGGTGTTATCAGTTGCTTTGAAGTGGGGACATACATCGAAACTCATCTTCATTGTGTGATTTTATTTCTTCTTTTGATGTGTCCTCTTTTGGGTGGTGTCATTGGGCTTGATTTCCTCTGAGAGTGTGTTATTTATTTGAATTTTCCTCTCTTGGAAACATTAAGCACAATGTTCCCTAAATGAGACCTTGGATGAACTAAGAAAAATCCCTTCAAACATCCCTCTTTCTTGTTGCATTGCACCTTATTAAAGTCATGGAGGTATGACTTTGATATGGTTTCCTGGGGCTCACCTAGTCGACAACTAGATTCACTAGCCCTTGTGAGCATGTGTTTTGTTTGCATAATGGACAACACATTCCACTTGCAAAACTTTTTGGAAAAGAAACCTAGACCCAATCCACAATGCATTGGACAACCAGACAAAGATTGATCTATTGCATTTTATTTTTCCTTTTCCTATCTTTGATGGTGTACCTTTATGATCTATTTATGGCTTAATATATCATCCACAAGTGTTTTCATTTATTCCTATGTTGATTTTCCATAGGATCTTAATCTTGGGGGCTTGATTATCCCTCATGATTATTGTCATCCTATCTTACTAGAATTCATACATTTGAACCCCTCTTGATTGTGTGGTTGGCTACTTTAGTGTGATTTTGAAGTAAGTTCATCCTCTCACTAAAGTGGGGGCTAAGTGTAGTGTAGGAAAATGCATACCCTTGCATTTTCATACTTTTTTGGGCCCACCTTATTTTATTTATCCCTATTTATGTCTAAATTGGTCCTATTTTACATCCACAAGCCTAATAAACTACATATTTTTTTGGCTAATCTCGACAAACATCAATGGATAAATTATAATTTAATTATTGTCTTTGAGTGTCCTTGATTTTTGGGTTGGGACTAAGACACCACCTAGGGAATCTTTGTCCCATAAAGGTCTTGAGACATTGATATCAAGTGTGCCTTCAATAGGCCCCTTTTTGGAGTCTATTCCCCAAGTTTTTCAGGACTTGGGACTAAGATGCCACCTACGGTGTCTTAGTCCCCCTTTAGCTTTTTTCAGGATTTAATTTCAAATCTTGGTGGAATTTAGCCTCCTTTAATTAATGATTTCATATGTCGGCTTGGTGTGGTTTAATCTAGAGATATTAAGCATGGATGAGTATAAATACAAGGTTCATTTAGTCAATTTCAATCCAAGTCTTTTTTGAGAGAATTCCTAATAACACAATTGAGTTCACAAGTGCATTCAAGAGAAATTAATCAAGAATTTGGAGCCATCATCAAGATTCAAGCATCATATCAAGGAGATTGTTGCATCATGTGTGTTTTTGAGATAACATTTGTTATGTATGGTTTTGATTCAAGCAAGCAATTCAGTTCATTATCTATCAAGAACTCATTGGATTCAAGATCTACATTCAAGCTATCCATTTCACTCAAGTTTTCAGATTTCATAGCAAGTGTTTCGTGAGTTCTATAATTTCATGTTGTTCATTCATAATTTCACTCAATTTCATTTCATTTCAAGGTTTAATTTCCAACAAGGGGTTTGACCAAGGAAAACCCCCATTTACTAACAACAAACAAGTTTTTCTTCTCTTTGTGTGTTTGTGATTGCATATTTAGGTTGAAGACTTGAAGATCATTTGAAGTACAAAGTTTTAAAGTTGCATTGCAAAGTTGTCATCTCCATGAAAACTCACCTACAAGCTAGATTCAAAAGATTCAAAACCTAAGCTTTGAGAAGAAGGAAGTGCAAACCTTGGACCTCAAGATCACATTCAAAGATTTTGAAAATTTAGAATCAGACTAAGTCACCACCTAGGTCATCTTAGTCCTCAGGTCATTTTTAAGAAATTGTTTCAAACCCGGTTTTGACATTTGAAGATTCCACATTTTCCCTGAAAAATAGTAGTGGGACTAAGACAATAGTAAGGGCGTCTTAGTCCTCCATAAAACCTTTTGATATCTTCTTTTCATTTTCATAATCCTCATTACATTTTCAGAACTTCCACATACACATGCCCTAACTTGTTTTATAATTTCATTATTTGCATCATTCATTTAGCTTGCATTATTAGGTTTTGTGGGTTGAATTCTTATTTGTCTTTCCCAAGATTTTACTTGGTGGTGAACCCCTCAAAGCTTAAAATAACCCCCTCCTAGGTCCTTCCCTATTGAGAATTGACTTACCCTTTGGGTTGATAGCCAATCCAATTTAGTATCCTAGGACATTATTGAATGACCATTGGAGAATTGTGGTGTTCTATGACCTAGGCCATAAAGCATCACCCATTTCCCCAACAATTTAGGAGGAAAGGGAAAAATTTTGAGTGGACGAAAAAATGCCAAGTAGCATTTAATATAATGAAGGAGAAGTTGACTAGAATGCTCCAATTTTGAAGGTACCATATCCTAAAGGAAACTTCACTATTGTCATAGATGCATCAGGTGAAGGCTTAGTAGGTGTCTTGATGCAAGAAGGGAAAAATATAGCTTATGTATCAAGAATTTTTAAGCCCTATGAGAAAAATTATGCATCAAATGATTTAGAGCTAGCAGTAGTGGTTCACACATTACAAATGTGGAGGTACTATTTGTTAGGAAAGCCTTTTTAGTTGAAAACCAATCATCATGGTTTGAATTATCCTTTACCCAACCCAATCTAAATGCATGGAAAAGAAGATTGTTAGAATTGGTATTATATTATAACTTTAATATCAACTAAATCAAGGGAAAGGAGAATTGGGTTTCTGATGCCTTAAGTAGTAGAAGGAATTATGCCTCAATGGTGATAATCCAAACCAAATTTAAAGGCCAAGTGTTGCAAAAGTGTAAGGATGATGAGTACTATGGATAAGTTAAGCAAGCACTCATAGAAATATTGAAAGATGCAAGGTACATGGGATATCACTTTGAACCCAATGGATTGCTAAGGTTTAAAGGAAGAATATATGTACCCAACTCTAAAGAGTTAAGGAATGTTGTGTGGAAAGAAGTTCATAAAGCACCATACTCTAGACATCCTAGAGTGACAAAAGTGTTTATTGATGTGAAGCTATTATATTTTTGGAAAGGAATGAAACTATATGCTACAAGATTTGGGGCTAAATTCTTAGAGTTCCAAAGAGCGAAGGCTAAATATCATCACCTTGTAGGACTATTGTATCCACATAATATTCCTAAAAATAAGTGGCAAGTCATTATTATGGACTTTGTGCAAGGATTAAATATATCAAGGAATAAGCAAAATGTCATTATAGTGGTGGTGGAGAAGCTCACTAAAGTAGTGTATTTCATACCTAGGAGTTTGATGGATGGAGCTCTAGTAATAGCTCAAAAATTCATTCAAGAGGTATTTAGGTTACATGGAATTCCTGAGAATAGGGATTCTCATGTAACCTCAAGGTATTTTCAAACCTTATTTTCATCACTTAGAACTTAATTAAATATAAGTTCAACGTATCATCTAAAAATGGATGGTGACATAGCAATGGTAAACCAAATATTAGAATATGTACTAAGGATATATTGCATGGAACTGTAATACAAGTGGGAAGATTATCTTCCTTTGGTAGAGTTCACATACACAAATTCCTATCATTTTGCAATTAAGATGGATCATTTTGAAGCATTATATGGAAAAAAGTGTTGAACTCCTATAAGTTGGGATAAACTTGAGGGCAGTGTGAGTCTTGGGCCAAAGATGTCAGAAATGGAGGAACAAGTTAGGGTTAGTAAGAAAAAGGATAACTAAAGCCAATGATAGCTAGAAAAGCTATGTTGATTCTAAAAGAGTAGCTAGGAACTTTGTTGTAGGTGAGAAGGTATTGTTAAGGGTAAAACCTCATAAAATATCTATGAAATTTGGAAAGCCATCCAAACTAGCCCTACACTATGCCAGTCCTTTTGAGGTCCTCAAGGAAGTAAATCTTGTTTCTTACTGAATTGTGTTGCCACTAGCTCTTGCTCAAATTTATAACACCTTTCATGTCTCATAATTAAAGAATTATATACCAAGTGATAATAATTTAATTGATTGGAACACTTTATAGGTACAATACCCCAAAGTGGTAACAATTGAGCCTCTCAAAGTGCTTGAAATGCGTAAGATTTTATTGTATAATAGGGACGTTCTATAGTGCAAAGTTTAATAGGACCAGTATGCAAAATATTCTACCACTTGGGAAGACTATGCAAAAATTAAGCAGAAGTTTCCACATGTCTTGGATTCTTTTATTAATGCCTAAAAAATAATGTTGTGTTATTTATTCCATGTTTTCTACATAGAATCATCGGTGATGATGATTCACAAGAGGGGGCGATATGTTACACCACATTATTTGCTTACCTATTTACTATTACTATGATTGGTTATAATATTCAATATATGAATGTGTTTGCAATTTTGACTAGAAATCATATGCTTGTACTATGTTTAATTGTATCATTGAGAAAGTAGAGAATGAATGTTAATTTGATTATTTTTATATTGAAATGAAGAAGAATGTTGATTGAATTCAATATTCTAATGATGAATTATATGATGAAAATGATTGTATTATGAACAAATAAATACTATTGCAAATATGTTGAGTTGAATGCAGATTTAGGGATCAAGCCTTCAGAAGAGAGGGGGAGTATCACTCAGGAGAAGTATTTGGTCTAGTAACCCTTAACATTGCCTAAATTGAACTCTCACACACTCACATATAGAATGGTTAAGTCAAGTCGTAGTTTCAAAAAATTGGTAAGTCAATCCTTAGTATAGTTTGTTCATGTATTAGATAGGTTGTGATCTCAATTGAGTGTGTTTTTATTTGTGTTAAATGCTTGGCATGTATTAGTCCTTTCTTATATATATATTTTTAATGTAATCGATTCAAAATATATACATAGAATGTATACATATTCATGTCAACGATAAGCCTATACACATTAGTTAATACATACATGAGTATATGAAGGTAGACGTACCTGCACATGCTCATGGGTGGATTACACATGAGCATGAGCGTATTGAATGAAAAAATAAACATGTATATATATGGACATATACATCATATGTATATGTAACTATTTATAAGTTGGAAAGTATATTTGATTGATTGTATAAGAAAATGTATATATGTGATATATGCATATATACACATAGATACACACATTGACATACATATATGTATCGACGTAATGGGATTTCCACATGTATATCAATATATGTATGTATATGTACATATGCACATAAGTATATACATATAATATTATTTTTATAAATGATAGCATTCAAATATCGAAGGATTTTTTATTGATATTATATATATATATAGTAATATATGCATATATACATACATGTTTAAATATATTGTGGAGTGTTGAACTGGAAGTATCAATAGCATTGCCTATACAATGTATATATAAGTATTGATAGCACTGATAAAACATAGTGCATATATGTGTTTAAACTTGCACCATGGAATATTGTTTTCAATGCATATAAGATAGAAAATAAACATAGCTTATAATATAAATATAAACAAAAATGAATAAAGTGAATAGATTTCCACATGCTTGGAAGTCGATATCAAATAATTTAAATGTAGTTGACACCTCTGTTAAGTGTTGAATGTAAAACAAAGACCAAGTCAAAATATTTAAAGGTAGAATAAGACTTATTCTTTTGTGTAATGAAAATGAACAAATTAATAGGGAATGAGGTGTTTTGGTGCTGCCAACTTATGAATTGCATAAACCAGAAAAGAATTAATATGGTTGCAAGGAAATTCTCTATTTTTAAATGTATGCAAATATGAAGTGATCAACGTGTTGTTGGCATAAAGGGAATCAACCTACTATTCTATTTTGCTGAGTATTTTGTTTAAACTCCACCACAATTCTATTTTTATTGCTGAGTAAATTAAGTTGAGTTGAGAAGTGTCATATTGTTTAACTAGTTTGTAGGTTGTAATGTATCATATTGTTGTATAAATAGAGGCATCCTTCACCTACTTTGGATGCCCGATTTTCTTTCATCCAGCTACATTTTACTTGCTTCTTCTTGCTGAGAGTTATCATTGTTAGGATAGTGTTTGAGAGATATTTTTATTAGAGGATTGAAAGAATTGTTCTTGGAGGGATTGAGATAGGAGTCAGCTTGTTCAATTGGATCAGCGTATTATATGCATGTTGAATTTGTTCATTTTTTTTGTATATGCTTTGAAAATATTGAATGTTACTATTTGATTGTGTGGTAAAACCACAAATTGCTAAAATAAGGAAGAATTATGATTATTTCTTTGAAATTGGAAGGAACTATATTATACTCCATTTTTGTGTAAAGCTTTATTTGGAGTGTTTTTACATGCTCCATATTAAGGAGTGATTTTGTTCATTAGTATTATATACTAGGAAATGAATATTCTTAAGTCGCTATTGTTGAGAAAATGTGTCTCAACTTCCAACTTAAACCCCCAACTTTCAAGTCTTGGCGGTTAAAATCTTTATTTCTAGCTTTATCGCTATACCGCACCTAGCTTTTCTCTGTCTTAACTGCTTTAGCACGGTGGCCACTGTAAGACTGTCGATGGCCTGGCTTGCGGTTACCATTGTACCATAGATAGTCAAGTGACTAACCACGGTGGGTGCAGTAAGACCACCAATAGCTTGGTTGGCGGTTACCGCTGTACCACGAACAGTCAAGTGATTGACCACGATGGATGTGGCAAGATTGCCAGTGGCTTGGCTGGCGGTTACCAATGTACCACGAATAGTCAAGTAACCGACTATAGTGGTTGTGGTAAGATTGCCATCAGCCTAGCTGGTGGTTACCATTGTACTATAGATAGTCAAGTGAATGACCATGGTAAGACCGCCAGCAACCTGGCTGGCGGTTATCGTTGTACCATGAACAATCAAATGATTGACTACGGTGGCCATGGTAAGACTACCAGTGGCCTGGCTAGTAGTTACCGCTATACCGCAGATATTCAAGTGACTGATCGTGGTGGCCATGGTAAGAGTGCCAATGGCCTAGCTAGCGATTACCACCACAACGTGAAGCCGGCTGTGGTAGCGTGATGGGAAGGATTTTTAGGGCTTGATGAAGTTGGGGTAAGCTCGATCGAGCTCACTGCCATACCATGGATGGACCGAACGAGCTTGACAGTAGAGCAGTAAGGACTTTGGAGAGCTCAGATGAGCTCATTGACAGGGTTGACTGAGCTGGACTCTGGGTCAACAACAATTAAAAAATAATCTACTGATACGTGGCTCAATGTCAGAGTGATGATTGGTTAGAAACCAAAAATAGTTATTGTAGCAGGTGCATGTCAACTCAGGGTGGCAAACAAAACCCAATTTTTAGTGATGGCATTAATGCCTAGGTGGCTTGATGCAAAGAGATCGGTATGGGTAGATCAATTGCATGATTGGTTGACAGATTCATGAACCTGATGGTCAGTGATTGGTTGATAGAATTGAATGAAATGTATGACTTAAGTAAGTCGAGTATGTGATTACAGATAGGTTGGTTTTTCCTGTTCGAACTGTATGTTAGAAATAACATTGTAACAGTGAGTTAGAAGAAGTGAGTGCTGCTATGAGCTGATCAGAGAAGACTGTATATTGTATGTAACTATTTTTTTTACTGTAATACAATGTATTGAATTTGTGTGGTGGGTATTTTACCTATAAAGTTTTTCCCACATATATCTTGTGTCAACTGTGAATGCTCATTTTTGTGCAATCTCTATTTTACATGATGTATTCATCTCAAGTAGTTTTAGAAAGCTATTGAAATTGGTTTATGCTCTTCTCCTTTGTTGTATTAGTGTTAAGGGAATGCATTTCGCACTATTGGGTCATTAGATCCTACACATTTTTTCCCTTCAAGTGGTATCAGAGCCTGGCCAGTTGTGTTATCCTTGTAGGAAAGATCAATTTTTTGTGCTAATAATAAATTTTTGTGGGAGTATTATTGTGTTAAAACTTGTTTTTGTTTGAGATGGCGAGTACATCAGGTAGAGTAGATATTGAAAAATTTAATGGCAACAACTTTGAGTTGTGGAAACTCAATATAGAAGACTTGCTTGTGAATAGAGACCTCTGGATTGCAATGTCTGGAAGTAAGCCACAAAGTACAACACAAGAAGCTTCGGATCTTGCTGATAGAAAAATAGGAGGTTTGATATGACTAAGTCTAGTTGATTTTGTACTCCTGAACATCCATGAGGAGCAGTTTACAACTTCATTATGGAAGAAGCTTGGTGATATTTATCAAGGAAAGTATCTGGTAACTAAGTAATTCCTGAGGAAGAAGTTGTACTCCTTGAAGATGGAAGAAGGTGCATCTATTGCAGATCATCTGAACTCGTTTAATATGAGTGTTACTTAGCTGGAATTTGTAGGTTTAAAGATAGAGGAGGAGGATCATTGCATGCTCATGTTGTGTTCATTACCTGACAGTTGGGATCATCTTGTGATGGCTATTGGAAGAACAATCACTACATTTAAGATGGATGACATGGTTTCTTCACTCTTTTCTGAAGAAATGCGAAGGAATTCTTTTGAGATGGCCAAAGAGGCTCTTGTTGTTTGACATAGACCAAAGGAGAAAGGCAAGAAGAAAGACAAGAAGTCAAAATCCAAATATGTAGGGAGATCAAAGTCTCGTGGTAAAAAGTTCAAGGTGAGATGCTAGAACTGTGGGAAACCTAGTCATATCCAAAAGAACTGCAAGGAGAAGAAGAAGAAGAATGCTTCTAACAATGAATCTTCTCAGAGTGATGCAGATGCCTTCATTGCAGCAGCCTTGACAACTTAGGCATCAAATGATGTCTAGTTGGTTGACTCAGGTGCATCTTTTCACATGACATCCAATAGAGAATGGTTCTCTAAATACGAGAAGTGTGATGGTGGAAAGGTATACTTGGAAAGTCATTCAACATTGGAGATAGTTAGCAGAGGAAGAGTCAGAATTTAGTTTCCTGATGGGAGAGTCAAAGGTATTGGTGGCGTACTTCACATACCAGGTCTGGCTCGAAATCTTCTTTTTGTCAGTAAGTTAAATGATGCTGGTGTAGAAGTTTCTTTTTCAAGTAAGGGATGTAAAATGGCTAGAGGTGCAATGGTGATAGGTAAGGGTGTTCATACTAGCACTCTATACAAGCTGGATGCATGACCTGTTATTTGCAAGAGTGCCTTTATAAATTCAAGCAATGGTGCACCTATAGAGAAATATGAAGACACTTCTTTGGGTACAAATGCTTTGGAGGTAAAACTCCCAGCTGAGAAAACTATGCTATGTCATCACAGACTTGGTCACATTGGTGAAAAAGGTTTAAAAACCATGAAGAATAAAAATCTTGTAGAAGGGCTTGATGATTGTAATCTTGAGATTGATTTTTGTGAACATTGAATCTATGGAAAACAACACCGTGTTTCATTTGATTCTTGTCCTCACAAATCTTCTGGTATACTGGATTATGTTCATTCTAATGTGTTTGGTCCAATTAATGTTCCTTCATTATCGAAGTCTAGCTATTATGTTTATTTTATTGATGATTGTTTGAGAAGGCCATTTTTATACTTTATTAAAAGTAAATCAAAAGTGTTCAGCCAGTTTAAAGAATTTAAATCTTTGGCAGAGAATCAGACTGGAAGAAAAATCAAATGTTTGAGGACAAACAATGGTGGTGAATTTTGTTCTTCAGATTTTGAAGGTATTGCATTGATCATAGAATTAAAAGGAATAAGACAACACCTTACACTCCATAGCAAAATGGAGTTGTTGAAAGGTTGAACATGATGATGATGGAAAAGGCAAGGAGTATACTGAGCGAGGTTGGTCTAGAGTAGAAGTTCTGGGCTGAGGTTGTGGCTACAACATATTATCTAATAAATAGATCTCCTTGCTCTCCTCTTGTTGACAAGACGCCTTTGGAAGGATGGTATGGTAAGAAGCCCTCTTTGAGGCATGTCTGTGTGTTTGGCTATGAGGCATATGTTTATGTGCCAAATGAAAAGAGATCTAAATTGGATAACAAGGTTGTCAAATGTATTCTCATTGGTTATGGAGTTGGTGTGAAGGGATACAAACTTTGGAACCCTATTACTAAGAAGGTTTTGTATAGCAGGAGCATGATATTTTGTGAGCTAAAACCTTTAGTAAGTAATCAGTAGCCTGGGATAGATCAGAGTGACAAGAAGAAGGATGCAGTTGAGATTCCCCAAACTCTAGAAAGGGAAGAGTTGCATGGTGTACCTGAGATTGAGGAGAGCTCAAGCAGCTCTAGAAGTTCTGATAATGAAGAACAACCTCAGCCTGTAAGAAGATCTACACGAGAAAGAAGGCAACCTAAAAGGTATGGCTTCTCAATGTTAGATTCAAACTTTTCCTATGCTTTAATTACCAACACTGATGAACTTGCAACTGTAAAAGAAGCAATCAACATGGTTGATTCAAATTCTTGGCTAGATGCCATGAATGAAGAGATGGATTCTTTGAAAAAGAATGATACCTAGAATTTGGTACCACTGCCTAAAGGGAAAAATCTTGTTGGCTATAAGTGGATATTCAAAAAGAAAACAGGCCTTGATGGCAGTGTTGAGAAGTATAAGGCAAGGTTGGTTGCAAAGGGATTTTCTCAAATTGAGGGAATTGATTATGGAGAGATTTTTTCCCCTGTAGCAAAGCTAACATCCATCCGATTTTTGTTGTCATTGGCAGTTGTGTATGATTTTGAAATTGAGCAGATGGATGTGAAGATAGTGTTTCTCCATGGTGAGTTGGAAGAAGAAATCTACATGTCCCAGCCTAAGCATTTTGTTGAAAGAGGTAAACGAAATCTGGTCTGTAAGTTGAATAAGTCTCTCTATGGTTTAAAATAATCTCCTATAATGTGGTACAAAACATTTGACACGTTTATGTTGTCAATTAGTTTTGTGAGATCAAAATTTGATCATTGCATTTATTATAAATCTGAGAATGATCATGTGCTTGTTATTACCCTGTATGTGGATGATATGTTATTCATTGGAAATAGCAAGATGATGATTTCTGATCTTAAATCTTAGTTGTCTACAAAGTTCCAAATGAAAGATCTTGGTGCAACAAGGTACATTACTGGAATGGAGATTTCTAGGGATAGAACAAGCAAAAAGTTGTGGATTAGTCAGAGTAAGTATGTAAAAACAATTCTGGAGAGGTTTAGCATGGATGATTGCAAGCAGCTTGTTGTTCCAATCATGCATGGAACTAATTTGTTTGTTGAAGACTGTCCAAAGTCTACTACTAAAATGGAGGACATGACTAGTGTGCCTTATGAAAGTTCTCTTGGATGTTTGATGTATGCTATGGTCTGTACAAGACCAGACATTGCCGAAGCAGTGGGAGTTCTAAGCCGATTTATGGAAAATCTAGGAAGATCACATTAGGATTTTGTGAAGAGAGTATTTAGGTATTTGAAGGGGACTTCAAATTATGCACTATGTTACCATGGAAATTTGGTTGCAACACAGAGGACTCTCAACATTCATGGGTATGTTGATTCAGATTGGGTAGGGGACATTGACAGTAGGCGATCCACTAGTGGATACACTTTCATGCTTAATGGTGGAGCAATCAGTTGGATGAGTAAGCGACAGGCTATAGTTGCTTTATCCATGATAGACGAAGAGTACATGGCTGCAACACATTCCTATAAAGATGTTGTTTGGTTAAACCATTTGTGTTCAGACATTGGATTTAATGTTGGATAGATTTCTATCTGCTGTGACAGCTAAAGTGCCATTTGTTTGGCAAAGAATCCGACCTTTCATGCCAAGACCAAGAAAATTGATGTACAATATCACTTCGTGATGGATATGGTTGAATATGACAAAGTAAATCTGAAGAAGGTTGACACCTTGAAGAATGTTGCAGACGCTTTAACGAAGCCAACTAACACAGACAAGTTCAGATGGTGCACAAAATCGATGGGCCTTGGGGCCTATGAAAGATAGTAATTTTTTGATGCCATGGGGGTAGCTAGAAGTGTTCACCAAGTGGGAGTTTGCTAAGAAAATGTGTCTCAACTTCCAGCTTAAAGCCCCAACTTTCAAGTCTAGGCAGTTAAAATGTTTATTTCTAGCTTTACTATGATAGTGCGCCTTTCTTTTCTCTATCTTAACCGATTTACCGCGGTGGCCATGGTAAGACCGCCAGCAGCCTAGCTGGTGGTTACCACTGTACCGCAAATAGTCAAGTGACTGACCACGGTGGCCATGGTAAGACCGCCAGAGGCCTGGCTAGTGGTTACTGTTGTACCACGGACAGTTAAGTGACTGACCGTAGTGGCCTTGGTAAGACCACCAGCGGCTTGGCTAGTAGTTACCATTGTACCATGGATAGTCAAGTGACTGACCGCGGTGGTCACGGTAAGACTGCCAGTGGCTTGGCTGGCGGTTACCACTATACTATGGATAGTCAAGTGATTAACCATGGTGGTTGCGGTAAGAACACCAGCAACCTGGCTGGCAGTTACTGCCACACCATAGTGAGTCTTAAAGCCGGCTGTGATAGTGCAATGGGAAGGATTTTCAAGGCTCCCTGAAGTCAAGGTGAGCTCAATCGAGCTCACTGCCATACCGCGAATGGATCAAACAAGCTCAGTGGTAGAGCGGTAAGGACTTTAGAGAGCTCGAATGAGCTCATTGATAGGGTTGACCGAGCTGGACTCTAGGTCAATAGCGATTGACAAATAATTTGCAGACATGTGGCTTAGTGTCAGAGCGATGATTGGTCAGAAACCAAAAATAGTTATTGCAGTAGGTGCATGTCAACTCAGGGTGGCGAATAGAACCCGATTTTGAGTGATGGCATTAATGCATGGGTGGGTCGATGTAGAGAGATTAGTATGCGAAGATCAGTTGCATGATTGGTTAATAGAATTGAATGCAACGTATGAATTAAGTAAGTCAATTACATGATTGTAGATAGGTTGGTTTTTCTTATTCGAACTGTATGTTAGAAGTAACATTGTAACAATGAGTTAGAAGAAGTGAGTGTTGTTGTGAGCTGATAAGAGAAGACTGTATATAGTATGTAACTATTTTTTTTACTGTAATACAATTTTCTTGACTTTGTGTGCTGGGTATTTTACCTGTAAATGTTTTCCCACGTATATCTTGTGTCAACTGTGAATGCTCATTTTTATGTAATCTCTATTTTACATGATGTATTCATCTCAAGTAGTTTTAGAAAGCTATTGAAATTGGTTTATTCTCTTCTCCTCTATTGTATTAGTGTTAAGAGAATGTATTCCGCACTGTGGGGTCATTAGATCATCCATGTTTTTTCCCTTCAGCTATGAAGTAATTTTTTATGAATTATATGTGGAACCCAAACTATAGGTAGTTCATAGGTTATTATGGGATTAGTTAATATTATGTTGGGAATAACTTACATGTGTAGGAATCTACTTAGTATATATGTTATAAACACAAGAGGAATAGGTTGTTTAGGGTCCTATGGTTAAAGATTACCTCATGAAGGGATTACCTATGCATAGTGTACAAATGATCTTAAGATAAATTGAGCTAGGGATGTGTATGTGATCTAGGATGACTTTTTATATGAAATTTTGGCCAAAGTAATCTAATTTACCACTGGTTATTGTCAATTTCACTATGTGCCTTTTATGCATGCTAGATCATTATTTCCATACAAGTTAGGATGTATACAAGTTCTAGTTGTGTAGGGCATAACACTGAGTTCAGATAGGCCAAAATTATGAGGTTATCAAACCAAATTCTTCGTTGAAGGAAGGGCCATCTTACCAAATGTGGTAGATGTGAGGGGGACCACATAAAAGTTTGTGGTTGGTAGAAAAGTGCTTGAGTGATGCTTCCTCTCTTTAGTTGGTAGCCACTTAGGTTTGAGGGAATATTCCTAGATCATTGTACATATATTACTGAAGGAAGCTTAGAAGAGTTATGCATGTTTTAATCGTAATCAATCTATGATTAGATGTAAATTTCTACATTATGAATGAAATCAATGTTTGGATTATTGTTGTGTTACATGTGCTCATTAAATTTCTTTTTGGAAGAAATTTTTTATTTCATTGAGAAATGTACCTAGTTTATTTACATTAAGGTAAAACATAGACAATTAATCATTGTAGGAAAATTGGAATGTTACATAGTGGGTCTAGTTAGAGAACAACAATCAATTATAACACACAAATAAAAAAATATTGACCCAATGTATATCATTAAAAGTGTACCATGATATAAAATATTCATGATAACCTTGAGTTAGAATAATTTTGATAAAATGGAAAGTCAAGTGAGAAATTAAAAGATCAAAATGATTAATGAAAGAAATAGGAAAAATAACTTTCAACCAACATGTAGTAGTGTTACGTATTGCTAAGGTGTGAAAGTACAAAGAGATGAAAAGAAAAATTGTTGGAGTAATTAGGAAATCACTTAATAATTAGTGATTAATTAATTATCAAGTGATGTCCTTAGTACTCTAACACTCCCCCTTAAGATCAACTTAGGGAGAAGTTGAAAAACCATAATGTAGAATGCAATGATGGATGCATGGATGAGTCCTAGATACAAGTCCTAATAAGGTACCCATGTATAAATAAATGAATCTCTCATAGCTAGATAAAAGGAGAAAAACACATGGGAAAAGATTGGGATAAATATAGGCCAAGTTGTTTCATTGCATGAGATTAAGACACTTGTCACAATCTAATGTAGTCCTCATCTAGGGTTTTCTTTTTTTATGCTTTATAAGCACACACATTCATTATAATCATTCAATTTAGATCAATACATTACAAATATCAATAACTATTCTAGATCAATCTCTCTGAAGGTTGCATATCATTTAATCACTTCTTTGATTTCTTTTTTGTGATAGGCATTTTGGTTGTTGAGGATCATTGGGAGCAATGGGGTTCACAAACAACTCAAAAAAAAAATTCTTATAAAAAATAATGTGATGATTATATGTTACTGGGATTCATGTAGATTTATGGGTTTTCATTAAAAGTATTTGTTTTAGGTGTGTTGTTTGAATGTTTGAAATTACATACTAATTTTTGGTGTTTTCATTTACATGTATTAATTTATTTTGTGTGAAGCTCCTAAAACTTGTTTACTATTGAGATAATTGTATTCATTAATTGATCCAATAGGCATAAACAAAAAAATACTAGAATGTAGGATTGTAGTTAGCTACCCCTAATGTATAAATTGAGTCACGGAATAAAATGGATGGAAGTACAAATTAATGGCATGGAATATGACTAGGAATTGATGAGGACCTATGGTATGGTGAATTTTGGTTTATTACACATGTTTCCTACAAGAATTTTTCACCATGGTGTTCCAAAGACGATTACCATTGCACCAAAAGATCAACCTATTAATTCTTAATACAATGGTTGGATTTATACAAGATCCAAGATCCATAGGAGGCAGTTAAACCATTTCATGAAGCCTGAGCGCTGCACTTGCCCACACCGAGGAGACCAAGGGTGATACCTTACAACAATCCCCCCAACACAAGAGATGGGTTTGAGCCTGTGACCTTGGCTATGATGCCAATTATTGCAAAGATGATTGTCGTTGCACCAAAATATTGACCTGTTAATTCCCGATACAATTGCTGGAATTATACAAGATCCAAGATCCATAGGAAGTAGTTAAACCATGTCATGAAGCCTGAGCACCATGTTGGCCCACACTGAGGAGACTAAGGGCGACACCTTGCAATACATGCTACTTGTGGAAGGTACCAGTAGAGGTGGTTTTCATTAGAGGATGACTTTTATATTTATCATTTTTTTTGTTGTCTAAAATCACTGTTGTGCATAAGTTTTCATCAGAATTATTTCCCCAAAGCACCATAGAAATAGTTTTGACCATAGTGTTAATTTTATCTTTAAGTTTTTTATTTGTTTTGTATTGTTTCATTTGACATATTCTGATAGTTAGGTATGGAACTAGTTGAGCTAATTTTTTTTGATATTTTCATCACTATTTTTACACTAAGGTAGTTAGGTGATATTATCCTAAACTATACATGGTAATGGTGAGATATGGGGTTAATGAGTTAGTATCAATTTTACCTTTCTTGTCTCTATCCTATATATTTATCTAAATTTTCTTAAGGATGAGATTGGCAATATCAAACTCTCAAGATTTTGTCTTACTATTGTACTTATAAATAATGTATTTCTAGTTTGACTAACGGTTAATGATGGTATTGATGTACCATTTATATAGAATTTATAACTCATAAAATTATAAAATCTAATACTCCCCTTCATCAAGAAAGAGTTGTAAGGAGACACATTGATCTCAATTAGTAATATGGAATTAGAGTCAAACATGATGGTAAAAGGGTAAAGGAGTGGACATGGGATGCAAAAACTATGACGGTGCATCAATTAAATGTCCATTATATTGATAGGATATATATTTATCTAAAAATTTACATGCATCCTACCCCATGGTGGCCAATAGTAGCCTATTAAGATTTTTTTGGCTAATAAATTATATCACTAATGTGCACACCATATCATACACCTATTTTACTATGAGAGAAGCCTCTTCCATATTAGGGCATATAATTTACCATCAAAGCTCCTTCAATAGAATAAACCACCAATGATGGTAAAATAGTATGAGGGACACAAAATGGTTTTGAATTCTATGCAATATAGGTTGGGTTGTAAGGCTGGTTAATGGAGGTATCCATATATGTGATGGTGTTAGTGACTATTGGTAACAAAAAGTTCATATATGATCTCTAATTTAAGGACATCATGCATGAGGACCACAATTCTCTCAACTAAGAATTCACAATGCTAACAGTCGACGAGAAAAAATTGGGGGAAAAGACTGAATCATCATTAGTAACTATAGATATACCTAAATTTAATCCATAAAGACCATAATATAATAATGAAGCACATGATGGAAAATGAAATTAAAATAATAAATAAAATACACCTTAGATCCAATTCCAAAGTTGATTATCCTTCATTTTTCTTTTTTCTTTTTCTTGTTTGCTTTTAGATTTGTATTGTGCAATATTGGAAATAAGATCAATGTAGATGTAAGCTAGCAATATCTCAAGATGAATCATATGATTGATAGAAAAATATTAAATATTATGGTTTTCCAAGATGAATTATATGAGTTTTCGAAAAATATTGAAGATTGTGGTTTTTCAAGATGAATGATATGAGTGATAGTAAAATATTAAATATTTTGGTTTTTCAAGATGAATGATGTGAGAGATAGAAAATATTGAAGATTGTGGTAAACCTTGAAATGGAATTGATAGGTTGGTTTGATAGGAACCCCAACTCAAATGAACAGTGAGGATTGAATGATGATGTGTAATGATCAATGGATGAGATTAGAGAAAATAGATACAGATGGGAAGAAGGGACCGCAATCAAAGAAATTAGGTGAGAGATAAGGCTTGGATAAGAATAAATAAATAAAAAAATTGAAACAATTATTTAATTTCGGAGAGGAAAAATGAATAATTAAAAATAATTATTTAATTATAGAAGAAAGGAGGGAAAATGAAAAATGAACAATTAAATAAATAAATAACTATTTAATTATAGACAATAAAAGAGAGTAATGAGTGAAGTAATTAAATAAATTAAATTTATTAATTAATCCAAAAAAGAATTAAGATAAATTGAATTAATTAAATAATTCAAAACTATTTAATTAATAGAAGAATGCAACAATAGGAGATAGTTAATTAATTAAAATCATTTAATTATGTAGGAAAGGCTCAAATTAGTGAGAAAATGTTCCTTTCAGGCTTGAGACATTTTTTGGTTTTTACATTATGCCCCTCTCTGATACAATGTGATTTTGAGCATTGTGTCAAAGATAATCAAGAAAGTATAGCTCTGGACCTGCCCCACTATGCCCTAGTTAAGGAAATATAGCTTGATGCCCCCTCAAGAAATATGACAAATTGATGAAAAATTCCAAAAAAAATGGCAAGTATATTGACAAGGTTAATTTGATGTGTGCAAGTGTGAGGACCAGTAGAAGAAATTTTAACTAGAAGAAAAGGATAGTAAGAAGTGAATAATAGTTAGATAGAATTGGAATGAAATAGAATGGATGCAATGAAATGAATTGATATGTGATCTTGTTGATAGATTTTGAGCTCTAATTCTAATGCATGATTATCATCATAAAGAATTTTATTAGGGAAATATACAATAGATACCAAGGTATGAAATAGACCAAGGTGTGATGTATTATACCTTTGCAAAAACACATTGCAAACAAGGAATGCCATGATGCATACTAGTGAAAATAGAACCTTGCTGAAATATGTGAGGAAGTAACCACAAAGCATCTTAGTCCTAATGCAATAAAGAATTAGATGACCTTTAACATGCATAGGATGTTTTATTTTTCCAAATGGAACCCTACCACACACAAAGAACCTAGTTGCCCTAGTCATATTTCCAAGACAAACCACAAATAGAAATCAAAGAGAAAAAGATCATGACGCATCCTCACTCCTCTCATCACTTGTGGACTTCCTCTAGGTGCATAGTAACATGAAAAAATATAATTCAAATACAAAAAGATCATACTAAGTGGAACAAAAAATTCAACAACCATTTACGTCTTCTTTCCAATCAATGAGTGTTTGTATGATAGGATTCTGGATAATGATAGCATCTAATTTCAAGAGAGGAAGCATGTCATATAAGATGTCAAGTCTAGTTTGACAATGCAACATCTTGTATAAGAAATCTTGATAGGATTATTTCTAGCTTTAGGAATTATACACCATGTATAAGATGTCGAGTTTGGTTTCGAGGATGCAACAACCTATATAAGACAAATGGTAGCTGATGGATGAAGTCTAGTTTCAGAAATGCAACATGTTGTATAATATGTCGAGTTTGGTTTCGAAAATGCAAAAAAATTTATAAGACTATTGATGGTGAATAAGGATCATTGAGTTGATAGATACTTATGATTAGGAAATTGATTGGTTAGGATTAAATAATAGTTAGATAGTTTATCTATGTTTTGAGCTAAAAGTGAAGCTCAATTCTCTATAAGATGTATATTTGTGTCTGGTCAAAGTGTCAACTTTAGCAAGGCACAATTTATTATGATACATGGATAAGGATAGATAAAAATTAAGGGATAGACCTAAGCCCCAAGGTTCATTGATTATGGCCTTTCCTACATGAAGTCACAAAGGCAATGTTGTTTGAATGACCTTGACAATGGATAATTTATTATGGAAAGTAGGTTATGATAGATGAAAAGTTTACTATAAAATACCTTAAAGGACCGACCTAGGTCTTGGGGGCTCATCGATGATGGAATTTCATACGTGAAGTCATAGAGACAATGTAGTTCGACAACTTAGGCTGATAGATTTTATTTTGATATTTTATAACTATTTTTGGAGTTTTGAAGTTTTATGATTTTTTGCAGATTTTTTATTTTTGGGGTTTTTAAATTTTTTTTAATTTTTGAAGGAATATTTAAATATTTTTGGATTTTTGAAATGTTTTTATTTAATTTTTTATTTATTTTGGAATATATGAATTTATATATTTCTAGATCGCTCATTTAAGTAGAAGACATATGTAAGAATCTATTTCCAAGCAAGATTTATTTGCTTGCCCCTAGTGTCTAGCAAGGAATGTAACATTATGACTAGACGAATGGACTAGTGAAATTAAACATAGATAGGTGAAGGATGGAGGTAACTTAGTATGGAATTAGGAGACCATTTTATTTGCATGGACTAAATCACAATGGGATAACATTTTTTTTCCAAGATAATGGGTTAGACATATGGCTATAGTGGTAATGAAAGTGTGAATTATATGGTATGTGGTCCCAAGGAGTAGATATACCAAGAGTTTTCCAAATACATGTTTTGAAGTATATACCCCTAGGTTTTTATCAAGATCAAGGAATGGATTTGGATATAATATAAATAAAATTAAAATAGGACATGAGTTTGATAAGTAAGATCAAATATGGAAATAATACATGGATAAAATAAGAGATATAACTTGAAGGGCATGCATAAGGTGAAGTAGATACATGACATGATATTTATAAAGATCCTTAGCCCTACTAAGATCAAAGGTGAAAAAATGGAAAGATGAATGCAAGTAGGTGATGGATAGGATATGATGGATATGAAAGATGGAAAATTTGTTTCCTTTCAACTTTAGGATTTTGGACCTAAAAGGGGCAATTTTCACCAACTTTCACTCAAGAATAAACCCTTGAGATCTCAATGCAAAAGGAAAAGAGATCTTGCAAGAGGGCTATCCTAGGGGCTAAATGTGATCTAATGAGGCATTCAATAACAAGTTTAGACTTTGAAAAGATAATTAAATGAAAGATGAAATGTAAAACCCTAGTTGAATGCAAATTAGTACTAAATGACCTTGAAAAGTGAATGAAATGCAACAAAAAATTGTAAAATAGAAAGTGTGCACCTAGGAAATGGTAGATGACTAAATGGAGGTATTAATCACTAGAAAATTTTATTTTACTAATGATTAGGACTCATTCATCAAGTTGGGTGAATCCGTCTAGTTTCTAGGAAACTATGCAGGAACAAGTTTATGCAAAAATGGTATCCAAAACTGCAAAATCCTAAAAATGTATTGGAATTGGGACTCATTCGCCAAAAGTGGTGAATTAGTCTAGTTGGGATTTTCTAGAACTTATATTTTTTATTATGCTCTTCTTTGTATTCTCTGATCTTCCTAATTGGTTTTCGGATCTGAATCTCTTATTTGTAATTTGTTGGTGATCTCCAAGTCTCTCCAAGGCTTGATGACAACTTTGAAAAATTTAAATTATTGAAAAAAATTCTCCAATCTTGATCCTTATGGAATATGCAACCTACACCTGAAAATCACACAAAAAGAAGAGGGAAAAATATTGTGGGATTAGTTAATAGGGGTTTCCCTTGGTCCAACCCCTTGTTGGTGATGAAACCTTGAAATGAGAGCAAATATGAACGAAGAATAGTGAATGAACAAAAGACAATATTACAACTCACCAAACCTTAGCAATAAAATGTTGCACGTATGTTTGAAATAGCTATAATGGATGTGGTCCTTGATTCTCATTTGAATGATGTTTATCTTGCTTAAAACACTTGATATAATCATTAACTCTACATCATAATTGTTAGAACAATAACAAACATGATAGATGGAATCATTGAAATGATGATTTTAACTTGAATGATGCTCTAAAATGCTTGATAATTTGGCCTTGAATTCTCTTGAATTCTCTTGTGAATGCTTAATGATCTCTTGAATGCTTGCTAGGATGTTGGGATGAAAATGAGAGAAATATCCTTGTATTTATACTCAACTATGCAAGAATTCTCAAAATTACAACACTACAAGACAAGATCAAATCTAGGAGAATAAAATCCCACCAGAAGTTTGAATTAATTTTATTTTTGGCCACATGCGACTCATTAACCCAAGGTGGGGAATGAGTCCCATTATACATAATCTATGAGACCAAAAACCAAAAATGCTTAGAAATGTGTGAAAACTAGTTTGGGGCCAAAAGACCCAGATGGGACCCATTTTACCAAGGTGGTGAATGAGTCCTAGATCCCTAAATCTGGGCCATACAAGCCAAAAATACCTAAATTATTATTGGTTAATGATTGGTGTAAGGAATATCCTAAAAAATATGCAATAAATGAGGCTCATGGATGCAAAATAGAGTCAATTAAAGTATAATAAATCCAAATTATTAATGAAAAGCCTAGAGAAGTGTGAAAATCTATTACAACACTTTACAACACTCCAAATAAGGAAATATTGATATCAATGTTGACTAAAAACAACTTTATTAGGTTCAGTTATTCTATAAAACCCTAGAAAAGTGTAAAAGTGAGTTTTAACAGTTTACAATAATTGACAAGGTAACATTAAAATCCATTAGTTCATAAGGGCCCAAGACCTATTGTGAATGTGTCAACCAAATTAAAACACTAAATCAAGGCAATATTAAGTCTAGATTCATAAGGAGAAACCAAACAAGTGTGAAAATGTCCTCAATGACATTTTTTGACTCTACATTTAGCCCCCACTTTAGTGAGAGGATGAACCTACTTCAAAATCAGACTAAAGTAGACAAACATGCATCAAGATGGGTTCAAATGTACCAATTCTGATTAAGATGAGATGACATCAATCAAGAGGGGTGATCAAGCTCCCAGGATAAAGATCCCATTGCAAACCAACATAGGCACAAAAGAGAACACATGAGGATAATATAAGAGCAACAACAAAGCACAATCATACAATGTCAAAGATGAAAAAGAAAAGGTAAAATAAAATAGAATCAAATGAATCTTTGACTATTTTCCCATCATGATGTGGATAAGATATAGGGTGTTTTTCTAAATAATGCATACTCACTCTGAGGCAATCAATCTCTTGGTTGTCTACTGGGTGAGAATTTCTAATAGGTGAGAAACATACACTCATGGCTGGTATGCACTCACACACATGCAAGTGTATATGGGTAAATTCATGCCTTAGATTGGGCTTCCTACTTAAACTATACCAAAGTTATACCTCTTGATAACATTAAGAAGGCACCACACAAAAATGGTTTTCGAGCTTCTTGAGACAAATAAAACTTCATATGCTTGGAGCTCAAGAAAAAACAAGATGGATCTATAGGCATGGAAGTTTTATTATGCAAGGTGGCCATATAATGAAAAATTAAAAATGCAAAATAGGAAATGTTCAAAGGATTTTTTCTTAGTTCATGTGAGGTCTTTATCTTATGGAACATTGTGCCTAATGTCTCCAAGGGAGGACCAATCAAAGAATATAAAATTCACAACTTAGGGGATGCAGTGTATCACATCGAGCCGCTAAGAGGAATGCAATATGCTAAGAGAGATCACACTCTTGAAGTAAATCATACCTAATGTCATCCACAAAGCAAGAAACACATCGTATGAAATAAGAAAATTGCACCAATAACCATGAAAAGGAATAAGGCATAAGAATAATGCCAATGTATTCCCCCACTTTAAAGGAATTTCTAAACAACGTACTATGAGAAATTACTTTAAATTAGTGAATGATAAATGCTAATAATAGAAAAGAAATGAGACCTAACATGGAAAGCCCTATGCCAAGTGATATGTTTCCAAGTGAAGCTACGTCATGTAAGAGAGAAGGAAAAGAGAGGGGTTGCCCTCAAAACAAAAAACACATAAGGGATCTATGGATTTGGGGTCAGTATGTTTTCTCTGTAATGTTTTTAGAGAGCTTGGAATTGTCATCATCCCCCAAATACACATAGAACTGGAAGAATGACACAAAGAGAGTGAAAACAAAGAAAAATCCTTTTGGGTCAATATGGAAGAAACATGAATGTCTCAATACCTTGCATCATCCCCAAAAGGAAAACACAAGATAAAATGAAAAAGGAAAATCAATGGAAAAGCTTTTGGGTCAACATGGAGGAGACTTGAATGTCTTGATGCCTTGCATCATCCCCAAAAGGAAAAAACAAGACAACTACAAATGAGATAAGGCAAAAAGATGCACAACGTTGAGAAGAATGAAGGTATAAATAGAGGAATATCATAAAGAGAGAGAGAGATACATCAAATAGAATGTCACGAGGGATCACATTACACACATGCAATCATGCAAAATAAATTGAAAAAAAATAATGCAAAAGACTAGTAAGAAACATGCGAGTCAACCTATGAGCATGTCATCCACATCTGAATCATATTAATTGTATACCAAGGGTAGATAACTAGCTAAAGGGGCAAGAGAAAGTGCTTAACTAGGAGAAGCACTAGGCTCAACACTATTTGGAGGAGATTTATCATCGAAGCTCATGGAAGAGGAAAATAGTGTATTCACTTCATTATGCACCTCTTTGTCAATTCTAGAAACCTCGTCATTGTCATCCAGGTTAATCAAAATGGGAGGTTGAAGGATAATATCCATGGAAGATTTTAACTCTTGTGGTTTTTGTATTGGAATGTTTTGTGTCAAGGTGGGAATAGATTCATCTTGCATTACTTCAGTCAAGTTTGGGTCTTTATTTTTTTTATTTTTTTTATGTGACCTGTGAGAAATAGCATGACATCTATGCCTATGCTCTCTATCACCTATATTTCTTTTAGTTTTATTTTCAAGTTGTGTTTGTGTAGTAGCAGGTTGATCAGTCCATAGGTTTATTTTCTACCCTAAGGGGAGGAACATAAAGAACCATGGGAGGTTGTTTGTTCGCTTTCTCTTTCACTTTATATACTTTTTTATTTTAGGAGGTGTGACAGGGTTATTTTCATATTTTATTGGTTGTTTGTAGAAGGTAGGTGAAGGTTTTTTCTTAGGTTGGTTTGGGTTGTTTAGGATTTCTTTAGGTTCAAGCATGCTTTTTTCAAGGATGGTAGGATCAAAGGTGGATGGGGACATGTTTCAGAGGGATATTTCTTCTATCTTCTTCACCTTGAGCTTATAATAGGACAAGAAAAATAAATATTCTCTTGGTTTTATAGGTTCCATAGGTTCAGGCCAAAAGGCATCTGAGGATAAGTTTCCTTTGTAGGACAAGGGGTTTAAGACACTATGGCGGAAAGTGAATATTTCATTGTCAAAATGAAACTTTAAGCATTTATGCATAACCAAAGGGACAACTTTCATGGAGCGAAGCCATGGATGGCCTAGATTCACATGAAATTGGTCCAATTGAAGGATGATGGAGAATGAGACATTTAATATCTTTGGTCCTATTTGCAATGGTAAGGTGATCAATCCTATTGTAGGGAAAGTAAAACCATTATGTGTCTTGATCCATGCTTTTAGTTTTTCGTATAGATTTTGATAGAGTTCAAGAAAAAGTAAGAATTCCTCAGTGATCACATTCTCTCCATAGGTTGGATCTATTAACTTATCCCATTAGTGAGCTTATCATAGATACAACCAAGTATGTATAGAGTACCATTGGGTGCATTTTTAAGTATATCCTTAGAGGAGAAAGCAATCTGAAGAAAATTCTTAGTTTGGCCCTTATGAGAAATGATGTATATCATCCCTACCATTTCATCTATAGGATTATTATTGATAGTATTGTTTGGAACTAAATCATTCATTTCATCATCTATTTCAATATTCATCACATAATTCTTTGTAGTTTCGCTAGCTTTGACAAATGAAATATTACATGTTTTGGCATTAGGTTGGTGAAAATTTACAAATTTTGGTTAGGAGGGGCAACAAACTAATTTTCTTAATCACTAACACATCCAACAGAAAGATGATCGGAATCAATGAGGTCTTGTATAAGATGTTTAAGACACTTTCAATGTTTTGTCTCATGTTCATTTTGTCGGTGATAGTGGAAATAAGAATTTTATGTAAATATCAAGGGTAAAGGATTATTAGGGTTAGGTATTTTTACAAGAGGCAAGGTAATCATTTTTTTGTTCTAAAAGTTGGGGCATTGTGTTATGAAGGGTATCGAGTAAGTGAGTGAATTGTCTTTTCAGGTCCCAATAGCTAAAGGGTGTTGTGGCTCTAACAGAAGCTACTTGGTTGTTGGAATTGTGAGTTGTTTTTGGAGGGGGATTGAATTGAAAAAAAATTTAATCTATCTCCTAAAAGGTTGGGGATTGTTTTGGTTTGTGGGCTCATATTTCTTAGTTTGGCTAGAACTGGACTTTGTATCTTGACTACTAACCAAATTTTGATAATCACAAAGGGTAGTACATAAGTGCATGATGAATGGGAATTTTATCATGGTTATCTTGTCTTGGATCTTACATTTCAAATTTTATATGAACATGTTTTGGAGGTGAGGGTCGAGAACCCTGGCATCGATTTGGGAATAAAATGATTGATAGTGTGAGATAAAGTCAGTTAATTTTTGTTATTTTTGCTTGCATCTCATCAAATCAGCCAAGGCCATCTTTGGATTCATATGCACTTTGTAATGGTTTAAAAATGCATCAATAAGTGAAATGAATGAACTAATTGAGTTGCTCGGTAATGAGGAGAACCATTCCAAGGTGGTGTCTTTTAATGATCTAGGAAGAAAATTTGCCAAAATTTTATCATCAAGGACAAAGTCACTACATTGGGAAGTATAGGCATTAAAATCGTTAGAAGGATCTCCATTCCCTCCATATTTCTCAAATAAAAGCACCTCTACACCTTGTGGCATTGGTTTTTGCAATATCTCCAAGGACAATGGACTACTTTAGATATAATATATAGGTGGGCCCTTTTGATTTTAATTGATGGTGGAGACTTTCTTTTGGAGGGATGAAATGGTTTGAAAGAGTTGGGCTATAAGGGAGTCATTGTTTTTGTTACGAGATGGAAGTGATAATGTTTAAGGGGTTTATGTATTTGTAAGAAGAGTGAATGGAATTATTATAGGTGGTAAAGTGGTAGGAGATATAATGTGTGATGCCACATAGGAACTAGGGATGTTAACATAAATACACATGGAAGGAATCACATTACTAACTTGTTGGATTGTTGTTGTGACCTGAGGGTTGGTATAGGTAGGTATTGCGACAATCATTGTGGGGGGAGGAATTTGAGTTCATCCTTGACTTGTGAAATTTCTTGTTGGAAAAGGACAACTAGTGGTTGAGGTGAGATGTTTTCCACAAATTTGAACTATGTTTTACACAAGGTCAAGGTCTTCACTTTCAAGCATGTGGTGAATTTTATCTATAGTAGGGATGGTAGTAGTTGAAATTTTGTCATTTTTTACTTGATGTTGTAAGTTTTCTAGGTCCTCATGAATGTGAACCACCTAGGGTGGTGAATGAATCCCAGTAATGATTTTTTTGAAAATTTTAAAAAAAATTGAATTGGATTTATCCTTTTTAATGTATTTTTGAGATGCAAATGCAAAATTTTAATGATTTTGAATGAAATTGGATGCAAAAATGCAAGCTAAATGAGCTTTCACTAATGTAAAATTTGAAACCCTACAATGCAAATTAATCAATGCAAATCCTAATGCAACATCAATAAAAGCCAAATCTAGGATGAAAATGCACTCCAAATCAGAATTATGATGTTTTAAATGTAGGTTCACCAAAATGAAAGGTGGAAAATTGGATGTCCTTCACCTTTAGGGTTTTGGACCCAAAAGGGGCAATTTTCACTGACTTTCACTCAAGAACAAACCCTTGAGATCTCAATGCAAAAGGGAAAGAGATCATGAAAGAGGGATATCCTAGGGGATGAATGTGATCTAATGAGGGGTTCAACACCAAGTTTAGACATGGAAAATATAGTGAAATTAAAGATGAAATGTAAAACCCTAATTGAACACAAACTAGTACTAAATGACCTATAAAAGTGAATGAAATGCAATAGAAAATTTTAAAATAGAAAATGTGCACCTAGGAAAATGGAGATGGTTGAATGGAGGCTTAAATCACTTGAAATTATTATTTTACTGTTGACTGGTATTCATTCACCAAACTAGGAAAACAGACTAGTTTCTAGGAAACTATGTAGGAACAAGTTTTTGCCAAAAGGGTATCCAGATCTACAAAATCTTGAAAATGTACTGGAACTAGGACTCATTCGCTAGAAGTGGTGAATCAATCTAGTTGGGATTTTTTGGAACATCAAGATTTGATTCTTCTCTTCTTTGTATACTCTACTCTTCCTGATTGATTTCCAAATTTGAACCTCTGATTTGCAATCTATAGGTGATCTCCAAGGCTCTCCAAGACTTGATAACTTTGAAAACTTTAAATGATTGAAAATATTTCTCGAATCTTTCTCCTTATGAAATATGCAACCTATACCTACAAATCACACACAAAGGAGAGGTAAAAATTTTGGGAGGTTAGTGAATAGGGGTTTTCCTTGACCAAACCCATTGTTGGTTATTAAACCTTTAAATGAGAGAAAATATGAATGGATAATGGTGAATGAACAAAAGACAATGTTGCAACTCACTAAACCCTAGCAATAAGGTGTTGCAATATACTTGAAACAACTACAATGGATGTGCTCCTTGACTCTTTCTTGAATAAATTGATCTTGCTTGAAACACTTGCTTGAATCATATACTCTACATCTCAATTGTTATCACAATAACAAACATGATAGATGGAATCCTTGACATGATAATTGGCACTTGAATTCTTCTCTAAAATGCTTGATAATCTAGACTTGAATGCTATTGAATGATCTTGTGCATTATTGATGATCTCTTAAATGCTTTCTAGGATGTTGGGATGAAAATGAGAGAAATAACCCTGTATTTATACTCAATTATGCAAGAATTATCCAAATTACAACACTACAAGCCAACATCAAATCCAGGAGAATAAAATATTGCCAAATGTTTTAATTAAATTTGATTTTGGCCCACATGGGACTCATTCACCCAAAGTGGTTAGTGAGTCCTAATGAGAGTCATTTATGTCCCATTTTATGCCACATTTCATCTTATTTCATGCACCCTCATACCCATTTCCATCTTCCATTTCCATTCTATAGCATACCATTTAACTATTTTATGTTGCATATGACCTTACATATATACAAGAGGTATTTAATATAGTTTTGAGATTAAATTATGAAAATTAATTATATTTTCTTCATTAATGAGCACTATTATTTCAAGCTTTGGCAAATATAGCTTGTAGCAAGCAAAATTCTTAACGCCACATTCTATGAAGTCTTCCTACAACTTTTTGGTCATGAACTATTGTATATTACTTTGTGACCAACAAGTTATTTTCTATCATCTTTTCAACAGATGATATCAACTTCCAAGGTGGCAATGGTTAACAATTCTCATGATTATTATCTTCAATTTATTCCACCAAGTTGTTGATTCACATATTCCTCTATGATGGTTAAGATCTTATTGGTCATGTGGACTCTAAATTTTTATACTCTCAAAATGGAATTTATTCATGTACTAGTTTGAATTTCCAGATTTTTAGTTATTGCATATCTCTATATGACAAATTTTGACACTTGTTTCTCTTCACCAACTAAGTCAAATCATGTTAGTGAGATTCATCATGTGGAGGATAAACCCGCCAATCTTCTATTTCCTATTTTTAGTTGTTGTAACATTAATGTTTTTATTAAGTGGTTCTCAATCAAGGTCTCACATAGACCATTATGTTATGTATTTTATTATCCACAGACCAACAAACTAACTATTTTATATCATATTGTTATTGCTAGTTGTACACATGACCTCTATATATGGTCGATTGTAACAAGGTAGATAGACTACCATGTGTAGACTTCTATACACATACCTCAATATTGAATTGTATTATTTTTTATAAATAAAGGAAAATTTTGATGATCAAAGAAATGTAGAAAGTTGTTCGTGCTCCATCACTTGATGTGCCAAGGAGGCAGGATCCATTTCTCAGGATGTCTACTAATTTATGTTAGATTAGATTTGTGTTTATCTTTTATTGAATGTTGTTACTGTTTTGTTTACAAGTGTATTTTGTTACGTATTTCTTGTGAGATTATTTTCTAGATCAAATATTAATGCTTTATATTTCTTTATGGTTTCTAATTATTTTTCTTTTGGAGCTGTGAGTTTAATTTTTGTTGTTATTTTCGTTATTGCCAGGAAGTGACAATTTCTGTCACTAGCATTATTTGAATATGTAATAGGTTTATTTTATAGATGCATTACATTTCCACTAAACTCAATATCTTCATCCCTTCAAAAAATAGCTTCAATACCTTTCACAAGTCTACAATCTCTAGATTGAAATTTTATGAAAAAACTAAGGAAGTTAATACTTTTATAGCAATTTGATCCAAAGTCCTGATCCATATTTTTGTCCATCAAGTCCCATCAGACATAGTGTATGGGATCAGAAACCAAAAGTTCTTAGAAATGTGTGAAAACTAGTTTGGGGCCAAAATATCCAGGTGGGACCCATTCACCCAAGGTGGCAAATGAGTCCTAGATCCCTAAATCTAGGCCACACAAGCCAAAACTACTTGAATTATAATTGGTTAATGATTGGTGTAAGGATCATCCTAAAAAAAATACAATAAATGAGGCTTGTGGATACAAAATAGAGCCAATTAAAGCATAAGAAAGGCCAATTATTAATGAAAATACTAGAGAAGTATGAAAGTGTGCAGCAACACTTTACAACACTCCAAATAAGGCAAGATTAATGTCAATTTTGATTAAAAATAGGTTTGTTAGGTTAAGTTATTCTATAAAAACCTAGAAAAGTGTAAAAGTGAGTTTTAACATGAACCACCAAACATTATACTCTTTAGGGAAAGATGTTTCCCTAATGAGCTCCTAAGGTTTTTCATCTAGAGGCTAACTTTGGAAGAATGGGCTCTCTTTCGCACTAAAGGATTATTGATGATTTCATTCAAAACGGGAGTTAGGGGCTTAATGTGTTGTGTGTGGAGTTCCCTAAATGCTGAGATAGAATGAAACTATGAATGTAAAACTATTGACATACAAAGTGTTGGAAAACACACAATGATATGCAAACATATACAAAATGACCTAAGAATGTACACTAAACTATATAGAAATGAAAGAGTTAGAAAGTGTGCACCTGTAAATAGAAGAAGGATTTGATGGAGGTATGGAATGCTACCCAAAATGTTGCAGAAGATGATAGGGACACTTGTGCCAATTTGGGTGACCTAGTCCAAGATTCCCGCAAACTAGTTTGAAGCCCGTTTCTACCAAAAGGGTGTCCAAAAATGTGAAGATCCCAAAAAAGGAATGCTTAGAGGGACAAGGTCACCATTACGGGTGACCTAGTCCTCTTTTAGGTTCTTGAGAATCTGAAAGTGGAATTTGGAGCCTTCTGTCTATATTTTCTACCCTTCTAAGTGTCTTGTCCTAAAAATGCAGAATTTGATCTGTGAAGGTTTTCAGAGCTTCAACTAGGGTTTGTCTAAACTTAGTGAGCCTTAATGAGTTGTTGAATGTTCATCCACCTACAAAATACCTAAATTTGCAAACACACAAAGGAGGAAGAATAAATGTTGATTGTTAGAGTATAGGGGCTTGCCTTGGTCAAGGCCCTTTTGAGTAATTAAACCAAGAAGATGAAATAAGGTAAAGAAGAATGAAACAAAGGAGAGATGGATTTGTTACCTTGCCTTGATGATTGAACTTGAGTTGCAAAAATGGAGGATTCAACCCTTGCATGCTTCTTGAGAGATGTCTTGCTGGATTAGAATACTCAAACCCTAGTTTTCTTGAGAAGGAGAGATGAGAGATGAGAAGAATGTGTGTCGAGAAGAAAATGGGTGATGTATAATGAGTGTACCTAATGATAAATTAGGTTTTTTAGGCTTATTTATACTATTTGTGCCCCAATTTTCTTGAAATAACACCATACAGGCCGACCTTATGGTTCTAGAGACAAGAATTCCGAAATAAATTAAGTTAAAATTGAAATTTACGCCACATGGGACTAGGTCACCCAAGGTGGTGACAAAATCCACCTGAGAAAGTTTCATTGTTTTTTTGGGATTAAAGTATTATTATTATTGCTTTTCGGGATTGTCTTCATAAAACACACTAAAATATGTCATGTATGTGTATTAAGGGGTCATTTTCACATAATAAAGTGTTGATTAAGTGATGAAAATCCGAGGAGAGTGTGAAAATATTTTAAAATACCTTATAACACTTTGGCACAAGGCTTGAAAAATTGTGAAAAGAGGCTAAAAATGGTCCAAATTCCATAGCCAAAGGTCCAAATGAGCGAAAAGTATCAATGTCTACACTTTTTGGCAACACATTTAACCCCCACTTTAGTGAGAGTATGAAATTTCTTCAAATTGACACTAAAGTAGCCCAATGGAGATGTTGAAGAACGATAAAGAAGAAGAATGAGAAAGATGAAGGATATGGTCAAGCCCCCAAGGATTTTAGATTCTAAGTCAACGAGACACCGATTCCACAGACATTCAAGGGTGATTGCATTAAAAAAAAAAGAGATGCATGATCATGTGATGAAAAGGATTAGTATGAAGAGAATGGTCAAAAGACGTGCTCACTTTGTTGCCACATAACATCAGGTTGTCCACGGGGTGAGTTGTCCCAAAAGGTGAGAAACATACACACATTTGATATGTACTCACACACATAGAGGTGGCTATGGTGAAAGTTGTGTCGCTTGTTGGGCTTCCCACTCAAACCATACCAAAGTTATACCTCATGATAACTTTGATAAGGTTGCACAAATGGAAATGATGTTTGAAAATGATTTTTTTCAAAGGCATTTTTCTTTGTTCATGCAATGTCTCACCTTAAGGGACATTATTCATAATGTTTCCAAGAGATGCAAATTGAAAATGTACTCATGTTGTATGCAAGAGAGGCAAGGGCTCATCTTGTATGCAAAAGAGGAAAAATAGTAATGTCTCATCCTGATTAACATTGTGTGAATTTTTTTTAAGAGAAGGAATCACAAGAAAAAGAATATCACATAATGAAAATGTAAGTGGTGATGTATGCCCCAGATTTAAATGAATTTCTAAATAATGTACTATGAAAAATTGCTTTAAAGTAGAAGAGGAGTTGGACATAAGAGCTTGTCTAGAAAGCCCTATGTCGAGTCATATGTTTCCAAAAATTCGTGTCATGAGAAGGAGTGTATGAAACATGCGAGTCAATTTAAGACATTTCATCCACATCTCAAGATTTCTCTTATTTGTCCAAAGAGGCAACAACAACAACAAGTGACATATGAGGGAAAAGGCTAACTAACCTCTTGCCCCCACTTAGTGTAGGACAAGAGTGAGTCAAAGAGATTGAGGGAATGCAAGGGTGAGTGAAAATGGGTATCAATAAGAGGAGTGAAGTGCCCCCACATAAGGAAGAACACCACAATCCTTAAGATGTTGGATTTTTCAACTCACGGCGTTACATTAATTAGTGGAGTGACAATGAACTCGATCGTAGGCATAAAAGGAATATTTAATAGAACATTTCTTTCGAGTGTGAGGTGGAAGGGATATCAAGTGATCTTGGAGGAGTCTCAACAAGATACCCTCTTGGTCAAGGGGAGAAGGTTATCCTTTGGTTTGGAAAAATGAGGGATCTTGCTTAGAATGGGATGCCATACCTACACAACACACAATAGATTGTCGGATTTTGTATACTCCTTTTGGGGAGTGTGTAAAATTTGAATCATTAGTTGGTTGCAATAGGACATGGGTTGTAAGAAAAGAGTCCTTTGTTGGTTTCAAAGGATCACTTGGGAGGGGTGGTTGAGAAGGATGGTTTGGGATAGAGTTGGTGTGAGGGGAAGTCTTGGTGGTCTCAATGAGAGGACAATAACCAAGACCACGATGTGATGTTTATTTGATAGGCTCGATAGGGTGGCAGATACCTTAATTATTAGCACCACAACCTTTGCCACTATAGCCAAGTTGCTTCATGAGATCATAACCTTTTCCATAAATATTTTTCAACCTTTTTGGATGAGGTGATTGTTTGTTATGTGCTTCATTGACTAAATTAGTTGACATGGATGCATGCGAAGGATTGGCCGAGTCTTGTGCAGAAAAAACTATGTATCCCTTGTTAGAGTCTTTGTTTGTTATGATCTTGGATTATCCCATCAAGGCAGGGGTAAAGTCTAAGGAACCCCAATCAACATCTAAGATCTTTGTGGTTGGCTCAAGATGTTGATCTTTATTTGTGTTGCATGATGGTTCCACTTGGGTGGTTGGTGTTAAGATGTTGAAGTGAGTCTCTTTGGATTTGTCAATGTGTAAGCAACTATTAGGTTTGGGATCGGCATCAAGTGTGTATACTTTATTTTTTTAAATGTACTTAATATTTCGATGAAGAGTGAAAGGAAATCCATTCATAGCATGAATCCATGGCCTGCTAAGAGAAGATTGTATGAAACCTCCTAAGGAATAACATGGATTGTAGTGTCTAATGTGGCCATTCCAATTGTAAGAGGGATAATGACCACACTGAGTGGGTGCTTAGTGACATTTTCAAATCTTTTGATAGAGAGAGAATCAAGTTTGATGTGGGATCTATCTATGCCAAGCCTATCCAAAAGGCTCACACTACACACATTAAGGGAAGATCTTGTATCTAAAAGAGTTCTCTTTATACCTTTTGTTGTGTATTGAGATATTATCATGAAAGCTTCATTTTGTTTTTGTACATCCAAAAGAGGGAGCTCAATTTTGTGAAAAATAATATCAACATTTATTCCATGAATAATAGCTACTATTTAATTTGATTGTGTATTAGAAGGGATAGGAACTTGTTGTAAGGCTTCTTGCATCATGTTTGGGATAGTGAGGGGATACTTGAATAAGGTCCCATAAGGAGATTTTTGTGGGAGTATTCCTTAGTTGGTAAACAAGGTCATACTCCCTAAGGAGGTAATTCAAGCAAGGGACAATAGGTAAGATGGGATTGGGTAAAGGTAAGGGAGTGGAGGGTGATGGTTGAGAATGTGGGTTCTTGTGAGTGTAATGTGTATGAGCAATGGTATTATGACTCGGTTGCTCCGACACATTATGGGTAGGGGGATAGAGGGTAAATTTAGGTTTATGTTTGATTGAAGGAGGGAAAAGGGTGAATTGAGGTCGAATAATATTAACATCCTTGAGAAAGGGAGAGGCCAAGGGTGTCTCAGTATTTTCTTCAAAGGATGCAATATTATTGTGGTTATCCTTATCAAGAAGCATGATATTTTCCCTAGGAGTAATGGTTTTAAGAGAACTACAAACCAATTGCACTTGAAAATCAAGGGTTGGTTCTTCTAAAAGGGTTGTTGCAACAATATAAATAATTTATATGCAATAATACAAAACATTTTTATCCAATGTATGGTAAGCTTTAAGAATGTATACAATGTGCATGCTAAAAGGAAAAGTAATTTTAAAAAAATAATGCTAAGATTTATGCATATAAACATTGTATACACAAAAGTTAAAAGTAGTTTTATGAATGAGATGCACATTTTATAAAATGGAAGCATTTTGCAGATATAATGATGAGGGTATATAAAAAATTACCACCCTAAATTGATAATTTTCAGTTAGAATAAAAAAATTATGTTCATAAAACTTTCCAGACTTATAGTATATGGTACTAGGAGGTCTAGGAAGCACAAAAATAAGGTTTCTGACTCTATAACAAGCAGTGAAAAATATAGATAGGGACTACTTCACCCAAAATGGCGAATTAGTCCGAGTAGGGAGTTTTTGTAAATTTTTTGAGTTTTTTGAGAGGTTTTGATGTGTCTTGGGCTATATGATGCAATCCTCAAATCAAAGTATAGAAGTTTAGAGATTTTCAATAAAAATATATGTGTAAAGATACAAGATAACATGAGCAAACCCTTGGATGCAAACAATGCAAAATTCTAATGCAATGCAAGCTTTTTCCTAAGATGAGATACAAAATCAAAAGCTAACAAGTGTTGGAAAGTTGGGTTCACCAAAATGAACCACCAAAAATAATTCTCTTTAGGGAAAGAGGATTCTCCAATAAGCTTCTAGGGTTTTTCACCTAGAGGCTAACTTTGGAAGAATGGGTTGTCTTTCACACTAAAGGATTGTTGGTGAATTCATTAAAACAGGGAGTTAGGGGCTTAATGTGTTTTGTGTGGAGTGCTCTAAATGCTAAGATAGAATGAAACTATGAATGTAAAAATATTGACATACAAAGTGTTGGAAAACACACAATGATATGCAAACATATACAAAATGACCTAAGAATGTACATTAAACTATACACAAATGAAAGAGTTAGTAAGTGTGAACCAGGAAATAGAAGAAGGATTTGATGGAAGTATGGAATGCTACTAAAAATGTTGCAGAAGCCAAGAGGGACACTTGTGCCAATCTGGGTGACCTAGTCCCAGATTCCTAGAAACTGGTTCAGAGCCTGTTTCTACCAAAAGGGTGTCCAAAAATGTGAAGATCCCCAAAAAGGCATGCTCAAAGGGACAATTTCACTATTATGAGTGACCTAGTCTTCCTTTGGGTTTTTGAGAATGCCAAAAGTGGAATCTAGAGCCATATGTCTATATTTTTTGCCCTTCCAGGTGTCTGGTCTCAAAAATGCAGAATCTGATCTGTGAAGGTTTTCCAAGCTTAACCTAGGGTTTCTCCAACCTTAGTGAGCTTGAATGAGTTTTTGAATGATATTCCACATACAAAATACCTAAATCTACAAACACACAAAGGAGGAAGAATAAATGATGATTGGTAGAGTATGGGGTCTTGCCTTGGTCAAGCCCCTTTTGAGTAATTAAATTGAGAAGATGAAATGAGGTAAAGAAGAATGAAACAAATGATAGATGGAGTTGTTACCTTTCCTTCATGATTGACCTTGAGTTGTAGTAATGGAGGATTCAACCCTTGGATGTTTCTTGAGAGATGTCTTGTTGGCTTAGACTACTCAAACCCTAGTTTGCTTGAGAAGAAGGAGAGATGAGAGGTAATAAGAATGTGTGTTGAGAATAAAAATGGGTGATGCATAATAAGTGTACCTATTGTCAAACAGATTGCACCCAAATGCTTGAATGGTGAAATTCAGCAATCTATTGAAGCATGGGAACTAATTCCAGGTTGTGGGTACCCTATAAAGAATTAGACCTCCAGATTCTAGGCTGGCTCCTAGATGATTTCTTGATTATTAATTGAATAACTTGCTAGGAAAAGGGAGAAAGACTGGATTTAAATGCAGAATTGTAAATCTTAACTATGGTGATGCACCGATCGAAACCAATATGTAGAGTTAACTCACAAAATGATTATCCACTATTTTTTATTTTCACAACCTGATCTAATAGTTCAAGAAATTAAATGTTTTAAACAGATCCTTTAAAGAAAAAATCTTAGAAGGAAAAAATGATTTCCACAACTAGACTGTTTGATCATTGATTTGCGCAATGTTTAACTAGTGAATTCAAACTAGGATGCATACAAAAATTCATGAAGGAGACAAAAGTATTTAAAGGTTTCAAAATTGCTAACACAATAACTTCTTTGATCAATCCTACATAACAATGATGCTCGAAATCTTGAAGGAAAATTCTAAAATGATGTTAAATGAAAGGAGTCTTTCTACAAAAAATGCACTAATTGACCTGTAAACCTACTACTATATTAATCTGAAATAAGTTGAGTTACAAATAATTCACTTTGCAAAATGCAAAGGAGAAAAACAAGAACCAGAGGAAAAAAGAATAATTTTCCTCAATGTATACAAGAGGCATGCACAAGCAGCCAATAATAGAAGTGAAATCCAGTTGAAGTAAAAATGATAACTCCAAGGCTAACATACAAGCAGAACTATAAACCCTAATAAAAATAGATCAAAAATGAAGTAAACTGAACTCTTTGCTAAAAAATCACCACCTCTCCATGCGCATGATCAAAAAATCATGAACTGGAGTGAAACTGAAGAAGAAGCCCCATCTACATGATCTAAACTCCACTTGTGCATGACAGTCTATAAACAACAACTCACATGTTTTTTCAACTTGAAGCTATAAATAATAATCTATCCTTACTTATTTATGTTTTCATTTTTAGATAGCTAAATAAATTAAATGATTTATATTTTATCATTTAATCATTTAGCTTTACAAGATGTAATGCAAAACATAAATATTAAGACTTATGTCAATAATAGAAACTTGACCTTGAAAAAGGATCATGGGCCCATGCAAATTCTGATCCGCCACCACACCTAGCATTTATTTAGATTGGCCACCATGAAATATATGCATTAATACACACACTATCATTAGGCTATTTGAATTTATAGGTTATGGACCACAGAGGCAATAATGTAAAATGATTAACTTAAAAAATCATTAGCAAAAGGACTCTATGTCGAATTAGGATAAGAAAAAAGTGGCAAACCCTAATCATTTCCTCACTTCACACTTAACTTCTAGCTGGGAGAGGAAGCTTCATGAAGAAGATCTGCATGAGAAAGAGAGCCACCATGCTGCTATGGTTCATAGCTACGGTTTCAGTTGTTCTTTAACTTAGTTGACCTTCCTCTCCATCTAGTGAAGACATTGCACTTGACCTCTTCACTGATGGTAAGTATTTTTGTCTGTTTTTCCTTTTCAATCGACTATTTCATGATGAAAATAACTTCTAAAGTGGTGGCTATTTGTCTTTACTTTATTTTTTAGTGGGGAATTCACTTTCTTTGTGGCACTGACACATTCCCTACCTCCATGTCTACCATTCGACGGATATTCGAGCTATCTTTGGGCTCTGCCTTAGTTTTCAATTGAAATCTTTCACAAAAATATGAAAGGTAAGCTTTATTTTGAACCATTTTATGTGCCTTGCCTTAAAATAAAGCTTTGTTAAGCTCTTCTAGTAAAGAAAAATAAAGCTTTGTTAAGCTCTTCTAGTAAAGAAAAATAAATCTGAAGTAAGCTTTACTTGGCCATTGTATAGCTTCCTTATGTGTTCATTTTTTGGTCTTGAAATACCAAGTGGGTATTTGAAAAACTTAACTAAAACCGATATCTAGGCTATCCTAGGCCACAACCTCCATGATTTTTTCATCTACACTGTATTTTTTGACAAAACCTCATATGGGTATGAGCCGCAGGCTTTGTATCTCTTTGTAGACTTTGTTTTTTGAGTTTGTAAGTTGGCTGTTATATATCCTTCTTTGGTATTTCTATTTTTTTTCTCCTCTATTGATGAAACCTTATTCTATCTGCCATGGTGTAAAATTGAGCCATATATCTAGTGCTTCAAAGAGCCTGGATGCAGGCTTTATACTCTGTAAAAGATCATATTTTATATGAATATCTTGGCTAATACATAGGCCACACCACTCCTATACACAATGTGCATCTCTTGTAATTTTCCAGGTGTCTTTGTGCTTCTGGGGAGCTTGGTGTTCTCGGGTTCTCTATTTCACATTACAAGTTCTGGGTCCTTGGACGTTCTGGGATTCCATCTTTTTGTTGGCTGATAAGATTCTTGAAACTTGGATTTTCCTCTTATCCTGCTTTATGATTGCGACCTATTCATCATTTATTTGTGTTGTACATTTTTGCAAGTTTTTTGAAGTTGCACCTATTTCACTGTAATGTGATTTCTAGAATTGCAAGATCAGTATTTATATCTCTTTTTTCTAGAAACTCATTAAGGCTATAACTGCACCTTACAACTCCCTTTTTTTTGGGTGGAAATATAAGTGTAAGGTGTTTATCAAATCTTTCTATCATTACAATGGATGTTATCTATAGAAGGCCTTCATTTGGAAAACAAATATGTCTTCAACCAATTTAATGCTTAATCACTATTTATGATTTCCATTGTTCATCTTGAAACTCAATCTGCATTGTATGAATGTCAGCACCTTCAACCACCAATACAAACCCCTTCTCAACAGATGGCATAAATAATTTAGCTCCTACAAGTTCTTCCTTTTACGTAGATGGATTACAAGGGCTTGATGGAAGCTATTGTAATATGAGTTTCTATTATCTCTAGAGACATTCCTCATTTGAGACTCTTATTTTTTTCTCACAGATTGAACCTCCTTTATTCTGAATGAAAACTTGCTCAACCTACTCCCTATGGTAGAAAAATATGAAACCCTTTGGCATATCATGGCTATGACTGTAATTTGACTGGATGTTTCCTATGAGATTAGCATGATGCTTGAAATATTGCACATTTCTTTTAAAAATCTCAAATAGAGCTTCCAATTATTAGAAATAATGCCTTTCTTGTACTATATGTGTCTCACAGGATTCTATGTTGTCTTATTTTAAGACTGTTATATGCTTTTGAAGTTATGAAACACTCGAATGCTCGAATACTCTATTTCTCTTCAATGTAAAGAGGCTCTATACTTCATTTAGATGTAATGTGAAGATGTAAAGAAAAGCTGAAAAAAATATTAATGAAAATGATGAGTTCTTCACACTGTTTTTCTGAATCTCTTTGAAATAAGGCTGCTTGTATGATTATATCCTTTAGTTTCAGAAGCTCTCTTAATGATTGTTATAAAAATTAATGAACTCTTGTATGTAACTTGAGAGTGTGTCCTCCTTGATATGTCTGGCTCAACCCTTGTGGGAGCCCGTTTTACTCCACATATCTGAAAAAATGATCATGAGCATAATGAACCTATTCTTGCACAATGAAAAAACATATTAGCAAAATAAAAGAAGTTGAAAGCTTCCTCTTGAGTTTTATGCCTTTGAATCTTGAAATCATCTGATGGATGCCTGATCGATTGTATGTTATATTTTTGTTGATAGCGTAGGCATATGATAGGATTTGATTTGCATTTCTCTAACTAGACTCTTATCATAATTGTAGGTGCATCAAAGCTTAGAGCTTGGAGTTGGATTGATTCAAAGTCACAACTGAAGACTCAAACTATCAATGATTCGTCATTCTAGGAAATGACAAATCACTTTCTGCCCTATGCCTCCCTTATTCTCAGTTGTATAGTTTACTTTACTTCATGTACCCCTTATTTGATTATGAAAATTAAATTGAGTTACTCCCACAACTTGTGTGGGATTCTGGTTTGTACATTATGAATAAAACAACAAACATTATGAAAACTTATGATATCATTTTGAGATGTTTTTGCATAATATTACTGAAATTTACACTGTAATGGAACATTGCACAATAATGAGTACTTAGCATAAATTTTGGAACAACTTGTGTACCTTTTGGCTTTGAAGTTACAATTCAGCTCTACCTGTTTGAGCTGGTAGTGAAAAATAGGTAACAATACCTAATGAGAAATGAGGGATTTTAGTCTTATTTATACAAGTTATGCCCTAATTTTCTTGAAATAACACCATGCAGGATGACCTTAGGGTTTTAGAGACAAGAATCCCAAAAGAAATTAAGTTAAAATTGAAATTTATGCCACATGGGACTAGGTCGCACAAGGTGATGACCTAGTCCACTTGGGAAATTTTCATTGTTTGTCAGGGATTAAAGTATTATTTTTATTTCTTGTTCGGATTGTCTTCATAAAACACACTAAAATATGTCATGTATGTGTATTAAAGGGTCATTTTAGTATGATAAAGGGTTTATTAAATGATGACAAGCCTAGAAGAGTGGGAAAAAATTTTACAACACCTTGCAACACTTCATCACAAGGCTTGAAAAGGTGTAAAAAGAGGCTAAAACTGGTCCAAAGTCCGTGGCAAAGGTCCAAATGAGCGAAAAGTTTCAACATCTACACTTTTTGGCAACACACAACACTTAACAAGGTACCATTAAAATTGATTAGTTCATAGGGGACTAATTCCTAATGTGAATGTGTCAACCATATTACAGCACTAAATAAATGCAACATTAAGCCCAAATTCACAAGGAGGGTCCAAAATAATGTGAAAATGTCCTCGAGGATATTTTTTGACATTACAATTATCCCCCACTTTGGTGAGAGGATGAAACTTCCTCAAATTCACACTAAAATAGACAAAAATGTGTCAAGAGGGTTTCAAATATACCAATGCCAGTAACATGAGATGATATCAATTAAGAGGGGTGATCAAGCCCCCAGGATCAAAATCCCATGGAAAACCAACTTAAGCACAAAAGAGCACACGTGAGGATGATATAAGAGTAAAAACAAAGCACAAGCATATAATGTCAGAGCTGAAAAAGAAAAGGTAAAATAAAAGAGAATCAGATCAAGCTTCAACCGTTTGTCCATCATGATGTGGATTACATCTAGGTTTTTTGTATGAAAAATTAATACTCACTCTGAGGCAATGGAACTCCTGGTTATCTACTAGGTGATAAGTCCTAAAAGGTGAGAAACATACACTCATGGCTAATATGCACTCACACACATGCAAGTGTCCATGGGGAAAGTCATTCCTTAGATTGGGCTTCCTGCTCAAACCATACCAAACTTGTGGTCTTCTGATAACTTTAATAAGGTGCCATATAAAAAAAAATTCAAACTTCATGAGACAAGAAAAACTTCATATGCTTGGAGCTCATGAACAAACAAGATGGCTCTATAGGCATGCAAGATGTATTATGCAAGGTGTCCATATAATGACAAATGGAAAATTAAAAAATGAAATTTTCCCGAAATCTAGGCCACACAAACCAAAAATACCTGAATTATAATTGGTTAATGATTGGTGTAAGGATTATCCTTGAAAATATGCAATAAATGAGGCTTGTGGATGTAAAATAAAGCTAGTTAAAGCATAAAAAGGCCTAATTATTAATGGTAAGCCTAGAGAAGTGTGGAAGTGTGTTAAAAAACTTTACAACACTCCAAATAAAGCAAGATTAGTGTCAATTTTAATTAAAAATAGGTTTAGTATGTTTAATTATTTGATAAAACCCTAGAAAAGTGTGAAAGTGAGTTTCAAAACTTTACAACATTTGACAAGGTATCATTAAAATCCATTAGTTCACAAGGGCCCAAGACCTAATGTGAATGTGTCAACCTTTACAACACTAAATCAAGGCAAAATTAAGCCCAAATTCACAGGGAGGGCCCAAACAAGTGGGAAAATGTCCCTGACAACATTTTTTGACACTACAGGATAAAGGGGGATGTGGTAGGTAGGATAGCATGGATGAAACTTTCCACAAAGTGTAGAGTGCTAGAGGATAATAGATTACACATGATACCTATTTTTAAGGTTTTTATCATGGTACCTATCAAAGGCACTACAAGAAGTGGTTTTAACCATTGAACAAATGATTTCTCTTTACTTTTTTTCATTTTTTTCATTTTTTTCTTTTTTCTATTATTTCTTACCATGGAAACTAAAAGTATGTCCATAGATGTTAGTAGGGTTATGTCATGGTGGTAAATATTTATATAAAGGATTGGATTAGAGGAAGATGATAGGGGATAAGTGGTGGATAATGGATGGGATATTGGAAGACTTGTGGGTGCATGGATGGGAATGTTGGAAAGGTCAACATTGGCACACACCTTGAAGGGTGGTGGAGTTGTGGATGTAAATTTTGGGATATAAGGACCCAAAATGGATGGATGTGATGAAGGATTATTAGATTGGTTGGACTTAGGAGTGGATGAATCTATTGTCTAAGCAATTTTGGATGCCAATTTTGATTTTTGTTTGGGATGCATTTATTCTATGAGTTTTTTTAGAATATATTGGGCTTTTACTTTTATCTTTTATTCATGGGCCTTTGTGGCCTTTTTCATTTAATTTTTTTATATTTTGGATAATATTTTTCTTTTTTTTATATGTATTTTAGATGAGACATGTTGATCCTTTGATTTTTATGGTTTTTTGGCTTTATGCATTTGGGATTTGGCATCGAAATTGTTTATGAGAGTAATGGATGGTGAATGGAGAGGAATGATATGGAGGTCTTATGAATGGGTTGATGTAGGTAGGAAGTTGGAAGTATTCCAATAATGTTTTCCTTTAGTGATCTTGATTAGGAATATGAGGTGATGGATAAAGAGGATGATGGTATTTTAGAGTAGGAATGCTAAGTGATGGAATGTAAGGACACACGATGGATAGAAGGGATGAAGGACCTAGTTTTGGGATATAAAGCCACAAGATGGATGGAAGGGATGAAGGATTTGGCTTTGGAACATAAGGTTACAAAATGGATGAAAGGGATGAAGGCTTGGGCTTCAAAATATAAGGATGTAAACTAGATTTGGATGATGGATAATATGAATGTTTGGATTTAGATGGTATGATTTTAGATTTGTGGTACATGGAAGGAGTACCAATGTATAGATAATTATAACCAAGGTCATGATAATTATGATTTTATTGGATTTGGATGGGTTCTAATATGGCTTGCTCATGTAGGCCTAACCCTTTTCCTTGATAATGTATTTTTTGATAAATCATTTTTTCCAATGGGATACGTATTTTAAAAACAACATGCAAGTACATTTTGAGGATGCTATGACATGTAAGGAAATATTCTTGGGGGAAATAGATTTAATGAAGATAGAAGAATCCATTTAATAAGTGTGGGGTTCATGAGTAGCTTGGATAGGGGTGATGGGATCTTATGGGGGATTATGATCATGACATGGAGACGAAGGGGTACTTGGATCATGATATGGAGATGAAGGAAAAAATTGAGCTTGACTTGCAGTAGGATCATGGGATGGGGTGGAAGGGATATATTTATTTTGATATGGAAGGGTATCATGAGGTGGAAGGGGGTAATGTGATGGAGTGGATGAGACATAATGATCTTGATTATGAGGGGTATCATAAGATGGGGTGGAAGGTGTACTTTGATCTTGATTTAGAGAGGGGTCATGAGATGGTATGGAAGGTTATCATGTTGGGTTGTGAAATGGATGCTTTAATTTTAATATGTAGGGGAATCTATGTTAGCATGCTTTGGATTATTCTATAGATATGGATTCAATTTTAAAGATGGGATATGAGTTTAGATATGTATAGATGAATCTTGGATGGATTCAATATTTTAACATGATAGGGATGGGTTTTGAATGGGGATCTTTGGAGTGGTCTTGATTGATAATGGAGTGAATTTATGGTGTTGGATATAACACTTTTGAATCATAAAAGAAATTTATATCAAGAGATGAATTAACTTGGATTTCATGATTATCTAGTTTGGATAGCTCTTGGGAATAAGCTTGAAAGGTTTCATTATTGGGTGATTTATTTGATGGAGATGGTGTGGATTGATAGAGCTTTCAAAATTTTACAAATTTTAGTTGACCCCATGAGAAAAGTTATCAAATTGTCACCCTTGTGCTTGGTGGTCGTATGTTAGGGTTTAGGGGTTTCTTACCCTTGTTCAAATTTTTTAATATTATTGAACCCTTCTGTTATATTTTCATGTTGACCTATTATTCCAGGTCATCGGTCATATTAGTTACAACTTATGGAATCATTTCCATTGTCCTTACTAGCCCCGTTGTTTAGGCCTATCGGTCATCAGGTGTTTGTTAAATTTTAATATTTTATGGTTGGCCCAAAATAATTTTTATTTTAAAGACTTGTGTCTTAAGTTTAATTATTTTAGGGGTCGTTGCTTTTCACCTATCCCATGGAAATTTCCTTATAACAAACAATATGAATGTGAAGAAATCTAAGCCATTGGATTTAACAATCGAAACCCAAGTTGTTGCGCGCACGCTGCACAATATTAAAATAATGCATTTTGGTTGGGCTGTGTGGTGTGCACGATTGAGCCATGTATCTTTCAATTCAAGTGGGACCCATTTCTTACTGTTGGCTTGATCTCCCATGAGAAATGATCTACAACTCTGATGTACCATTGGGTCTTAATCAGATTCGTAGCACACTGCCACACAAGATATTAAGTGGTTTCACATAACGCCTTGCATAGTTTGCGTGATTGTGAAACAAAGAATTTGTTGGTGGTATACGTGTATTCTAATTGGGGGAAGTATCATTGGCCAATGTATTTTCCATGTGATAACATGGAATTTTCCAATCTTTTTTACTCAATCTTAGTTGGTCAATAAGCCAACACTCTAGTGCATCGACAACTCATTCAAAATAATGTTTTTCCATGTGATGGCTAATGAGGCTTTGCAAATGGTGATAATTAATGGTGCAAGCTCTTTGAAATATATCAACCTGATCTCCATGTGTGTGAAGGGCTACTTCATGGAAATTATAATGATTTTTACACTAATTTCCATGTACTTGGGAATTAACAGTGGTGAAATAGACACAAGTGAATAATCACTTGTCTATTCATGCTTCAATAGGAGAATTGATGACCATTTCATCAAATTGCTAAATAAATATATTTTCATTTTTCATTATACCAATTAAGATTATGGAATGCTCTCTAGTTCTATAGTAATAAATTGTTCCTGCAAAATTTTTGAGTCTTGGTGAAAATTGACCAAGTCAACGACATCTCCATCAACTATGCGTAGGTTAGCTAGAGGTAATGTTAAAAAATATGGTGATGACTTACCATCACATGAATAAGATAGTACTCAAGGCTCTCTCAGCCCAAATATGGAAAGCATGAAGCCCATCCTAGGTGTTACTAGGTGCAACTCTCAGCTCAAGGGTTGAGTTGCATGTTTAGAGGTGGTGGTGCTTAGCAAGGAGAGGAAGTCTGGATAATATGAAAAGGGATCAAAGGCCAATTTGAGGTCTAGTCATGGCTCTCTAGGCTGAAAAAATTCACCCATTGATGTCTCTAGTGATACTGGTGATGGTGAGGCAGAGAATGACTTTGATTATAGTTGTTTCCTCATGGCTCTGGCTGAGATGGCTAGTATTAATGAAGAGGTCCTTGCAATTCCTCCAATTACTATGGTGGCACCATGTAATTTTGATGTCTTTGGTGTTGTGAAGTGTGATAATGAAGAGGAGGTGGTTGTTTCCCCTCCCACTAAGGCAAAAACAAGAAGTGTTCATTTGTACCGTGGTCATGGTACCGTTCCGGGTTTCAAGTGATGGTGTGGTTTTCTGGGTCTTCTTTTCATTGTGATGTTGATGCTAGTTCTTTCGGGGTTCGATGTGGCCATGGATTAAAATGCCTCTAATTTAATATTTATATGGATATGGTGACACCGACGGGTTATGTGGTTTGTTACAATTTTGATTCCCCTATTTGGTGAATGATTACATCCAACCATTTGGGAACTTTGAAATGAAATTTTGGTGAAATGTAAATGCAATGAGCTCGATGCTTATCACTCTCTTATGTTATAAAAGATATCTCAAGGCTCATTGCAAGGGTCCGATTTTTTAGTCTATTAAGGTCTAGGTAGGGTAAAGTGAACACACAGAATGCATAATTCTTGATGAATCTGCCACTAATTGTCCCGAGTAAGGTTTATGTATGAAATATTCTTAATTGGTCTTATGAAATTACTGATATCGAAAGAAATCTAAAAAATTAAATTATGTGCTCTCTTATGTGTTGTTATGATGAGCTATGAATGAAAATATCAAGTGTAATTTCATTTATCATTCAATGGTTTATTTGAATGTATGATTCTTTTTCTTGCTTCAACTCAATGAGTTAGTTGAATTCTTGAAGAAGAATCATAAGTTTGTGATAACATGATAAGGATTTGATAAGAAGTGATGCTTTAAGTACTGTGAAGTTTTATGATGTAATGAATTGTAAAAAAGATGATTCACTCAATGGATAAAGAATTTTGTATGAATGAAGGTTTCATGTTTCAATCCTACCAAATTTGATGAGGGGTTGGTTTATTCATTTAGGATTCTCATAGTTTATTGAAATAAGAAAATACACATTTATGGATTCAAGGTCGGAACACTACTTAATTCATATCCTACTCATGTAGATATGCAAATCTCGAAGATATCAAGTATTCCAATAAAATTAGAGGTCATTTAGTTAAGGTTGGCCAAGCCTCTGATAAATAATGTCTAATTGCACTCAACAAGGACAAATCTATTTGTAAAAGTGTTCTTGAGATATTGGAAATCATAGGAACATAGTAAGGAACACCCTCCTTGGTTTTACAGAGCCTAAAGAGTAGGATTGAAGACCTTAAGATATTTTCTTATTGTGTTGGTATTCTAGCCTCGAATGCCCTTGAATATAAGGCATGGCATCCCTTTAGAGAAATTTGGGGTCTAGAAAGAAAAAACACCAATAAAAATGGTGACTCTACTAGGGAGAACTTCTAAGAAATTAAAAAAAAACAAGAAGAATCCTAGGTGTAGATGGTAGTATCACAGATTCAAGCATTTGGTGAATCTGAATTTTAAATTCAGATGATGAAAGGTTTTGGACCTGGAAAAGGTTTTGTTGCAACAAAATTTTTGGGAATTTGTGAGTGACTCCTCTATTGGAGAAGACCTAGAATGAGATTTACTCTCAAAAGGACTTCATTCTTCTTGAAGTTTGTTCCTCTATGAAAAGAGGTGTTGAATTTGTCTAAATAACCAGTTCAATTGTGAAGAAGGATTCCAAGTTTGTATAATTTATAGTTAGGAAGAAAGGTTAACAATTGTGACAAAGTTTCCAAGTATTCTCATAAATCTAAAGAAAGCATTATTCTTTTTGAAAGAATTTTATGATAAATCCTCAAGGTTTGAGATGATAAATGTTTCCCTATTAGATGAAATTTCATTAAGACATGGAATAATAGTAGTTATTTTCATACTCCTAATATGTAATATCAATGATGGTAGGCAGATTATGTGAATTTTGACTTTGAATATAGTTTTCCTATGAAATATCAAGTAAGAAGTATGCAAGGAAGACAATCCTCACCAGGCCCTCAAAGGTATTTTTTTATTGAAAGATATATGCCATTGGATTTGGGCAGTATTAAGGGTTTTCCAAACTTGATTCCTAAAAAAATTGATTTTATTTTCCAAAATTCACAAGACAAAGTTGAGAATCAGCCTCTAAAAATTTGCAAACATTCATGGATTTAATGGGAGATAATGAGGTAAATCATGAAGATGTTGTCATAAAAAATTTTGTTCAATCTCGAAAGGATCATGCTAGAGATTGGTTCTCATATTTACCAGCATGCTCTATAGTTTCATGGAATCAATTTAAGAATTATTTTTCTAAACAATTTGGTGAAAGGATAAATCCATGTATGTTAAGGAATTTTTTTATGGAAATTTATAAAAATGAGGATGAATTGCTCCCTGTTTTCAATCTTAGATTTACCAAGGCAATAAGGGATATTCTAGAAAGCATAAGACCCAATGATGTAGATTTTTTGGTTGTATATCTATGTGCTTTTGAAAAAAAGATGGGTTACCTATTGAGAGATAAAGATCCTACAACACTATGCCAAGCATACTAGAATGCTATCAACATTGCGAATAATCTCAAATATTCAATGATGAAAGGATGCTTAGATACTAAGGTTGTTCAGTTTGGTGTAGTTTGTGTAACTGTGATTGAGATATCAACCATTGAAAAATCATGCCATGAAAATATAGTTCTTGTTGTCCCAACTGAACCATTACCCTTGTGTGTTGATCTTAGTGAGATCTAGGAGAGGGACCCTCAAGTGTAAGGAAGCACTGATCATGTTTCTCTTGCTAGAAGGTTATGTGATATAAGGAGAGGTCTAGGTGAGTCACCACATGACCTATTCCATAGGTTTATGGATGTGTTTTTGGAAATACCAGAGGGAGTTAGACCTAAAGAGTCAATGTGTATTGACTTCTTTTGTGAAATATATCAGTCAGGAACAGGCATGTTGCCAAATGGTTGAGTAGATGGAATTGGTAGAACGTATTGTGAGTATTCGTACACAATGGAAGATGCTCTTAAGGAACAGTGATCTTAATCATACTAAGGAAAGACAACAAGTATTATAAATTCGTGAAGACAATGAATTAGAATTGGATAATTGTAACCAATTCACTTATATTATTTGGACATATTACCTTTATAGTGATAGTAATGATGATCCCTATTATGTTGAAGGGTGTGATGTGTATGAACTAGGCTCGTAGGAGGTAATAAGGGATGGAGAGATAGATGAGGTCTGAATGGTTGCACCATCAAATTATCTAACCAATAGCTATCATTCTAGTGTTGATTATAACCAGTTTGTTGTTGAAGATCAAGATATCAACCAGATACATTATAATAGTCAATCTAAAGGATCTAAATGCAGCCTCACTATTGATGAGTTATCATGTTGTGGTGGTTATAATGATACAAATTCATGTCTCTCTTTTAATGACTATGAATATCCCTACCAAATGAGGGGAGACCCTCTTTCAAAAGAATGTGATAATTCTATGGGTAATGATAAGTTACAAAGTCTACACTCTCATATAAGAGGGACAGGGGTTTCTTGGACAAAAATGAGTATAATAGAAAACCCTATCTTTGATGAGAATTCATCCATTCCAATTGATAAAGTTGAATCACTAGTGTGGTGCAAGGATAACCCACCATTTGAAGATCCTGATGATTCTTTGGATGTATGGTCAGAACATGGTTTGAGCAATGCACTAGTAAGTTCATTGATGATAATTCTTATGAAACTTTCACATTTGGAATTACTATGGAGGATGAGATCAAGGATCAAGGGGAGATCAGAGTCCTTGAGTGTCTCTCCCAAGAATATAATTATTCCAATGAAATTAACTTGCAAATACATCAATCACAAGAAGAGGAGCATTGTGAGTTTAGTAGTGATGAGGGGTATGAGGATATGGGTGTTAATAATCGGTGTGCAAATTTTGAGTCTAGTGGAAAATTCTTGAAGAATGATGTGTGCACAAATAAGGGAAGAGTTCAAATGATTAGTACATAGGTTATATATTTTGATGCACATGTAGATTATGGAGTGGCATTGAGGCCCACAGAAGATGAATGGAAAAGTGACTCATGTGCAGGGTAATTGAATTATGTCGAATATGATATCAACCAACATGGGTGTGTGGTTGAGTTTTTTGTTGATACTCCTCATCTCTTGGGTATCATTATGAATTTGTTTCCACTTAGCAAGGATGGCATTCATGTGAAGTAGGGTGATGAATTTCTTGCATTTGTTTTCCCACTTCTAACTCTTCAAAGGATTGCTTTCCTAGTCTAATGCACAGTGTTTTTGAAGGTTTCAAATTTGATATGTAAAATTAATATGATTAGGTGAAATATGGGTGTTTCCTTTTTCCATTTCAACTGGATAAGCTAGAGATTAGTAAGCCAGGCAGTTGTGAGGAAATTGGTATTTATCAAAGTAGTGCAAACAATTAGGAATCGCCTAACATTAGCATTCATCCAATGGAGGTATGTGAAAAGGGAGCCTTTGATAAGGATAATATTTGGCTCCAAAGCTTGGAAGGTCTTGAAACACCAAGCATAAAAATTGAGGCCAGTGGAATTGGATGAAGTCTCTTAACAAGGGATTTTTTGTATAGTATTGTAAATTATGTATATAGGTGTGTTTTTTTATTTTCTTCTTGTGTATTTTTATCTTGTCCGGACAAGATCTTGGTTTGTTGCTTTGGGTTGCTTTGCTTCTACCTAAGATATGGATTCTCACCATACCCACTAGGCGTATGCATCCCCAAGCTAGAGCCACTAATAGAGCTTTCAAAATTTTACAAATTTTAGTTGATCCCATGAGAAAATTTATCCAATTGTCACCCTTGTGCTTGGTGGTCGTATGTTAGGGTTTAGGGGTTTGTTACCCTTGTTCAATTTTTTGAAGATTATTGAACCCTTGCATTATATTTTCATGTTTACCCATTGTACTAGGCCACTGGTCATCTTAGTTATGACTTATGGAATTGTTCCCATTGTCTTTACCAACCCTGTTGATTAGGCTTGTTGATCATCAGGTGTTTGTTAAATTTTAATATTGTATGGTTGGCCTGCAATATTTCATCTTTTAAAGACTTATGTCTTAAGTATTTAATTATTTGAGGGGTCATTTCTCTTCACCTGGCCCATGGCCCTTTCCTTATAACAAACAATATACACTAGCATAAATCCAAGCCATTGGATTTAACAATCGAAATCTAAGCCCTTATGCGCACACCACATAGTATTAAAATAATGCATTTTGGTTGGGTCGTGCGGTGTGCACGATTGCGCCACACATTTTTTAATTCAAGTGGGACGCATTTCCCACTGTCGACTTGATCTCCCATGGGAAAGTTTTGACGACTCTGATGTACCATTATGTCTTAATGTGAGCCGTAGTGTGTGGTCCAAACATGATATTAAATGGTTTCACCTAATGCCTTGAGTGGTCTGTGTGATGGTGACACATGGACTCTATTGGTGACATAAGGAAGTTGGATGGGGCCTACAAGTAGCATACATGTATTTTGAATAGGGGAAGTATCATTGGCCAATGGATCTGCCATGAGATAGCATGGAATTTTCAAAAGGTTTTTACTCAATCTGAGTTGGTCAATAAGCCAACGCATGGTGCATCGACGATTCATATTCAAAAAATATAATTGGAAATGTGATGGCTAATGAGGTTCTAAAAATGGTGAAAGCTATTTGAAGGATATCAACCTAGTCTCCATGCATGCGAAGGGATACTTCTTGGAAATTATGATGAGTTGTACATTGATTTCCATGTACATGGGAATTAATGGTGGTGAAATAGATGCTAGCGAATAATCACTCATCTTATTGTGCTTCAATTAGAGCATTGATGATCATTTCATCAAATTTCTAAATAAATATGGATGATGGATTTTCATTTTTCATCATAGCAATTAACTTTATATAATTCTTTTTGCTTTTGTAGTAAGCAATTATTCCTACAAAATTTTTGAGACTTGATGCAAAATGAGCAAGTTGATTGTGTCTCCATCAACTATACGTAGGTCACCTACAGGTAATATTCAAAAATCTGGTGATGAATTCCCATCACATGAACAAGATATTCTTCAAGGCTCTCTCAGCCCAAATATGGAAAGCATGAAGCTCGTCCCAGGTGTTACCAGGTACAACTCTCGACTTAAGGGTCAATTTGCAAGTTCAGAGGTTGCAGTGCTTAGTAAGGAGAGGAATTTTGTAGAGTATGAGAAGGGATCAAAGGCCAAGTTGAGCTATGGTCATGGCTCTTTCGGTCAACATAATTCACCCATTGATGTCTCTAGTGATTATGGTGATAGTGAGGCAGAGACAAACTCTAATTATAGTTATTTCCTCATGGCTTTGACTGAGATGGTTGGTGTTAATGAAGAGGTTCTCGCGGTTCCTCCAATTACTATGGTGGAACCATGTAATTTTGTTGCCTCTGGCATTGTGAAGTTTGATGATGAAGAGGACATGGTTGTTTCACCTCCCACTAAGGAAAAAATAAGAAGTGGCCTTCTCTATCGTGGTCATGGTACCGCTCCAGGTTCTGAGTGATGGTGTAGTTTTTTGGGTCTTCTTTTTGTTGTGATGTTGATGCTAGTTCTTTTGGGGTTCGATGTGGACATGGATGACAAGGCCTCTAATGGAATTTTTCTATGGATATGGTGTCACCCGACTGGTTATGTGGGTTGTTAAAATTTTGATTCCCTTGTTCGGTGAATGATTACATCCAACTGTCTAGGAATTTTGAAATGAAAATGAAATTATGTTTCAAAATGAAATTTTGGTGAAATGTAAATGCAATGAGCTCGATGCTTGTTTCTCTCTTATGCTATAAAAGAGATCTCAAGGCTCATTGCAAGGGTAAGATTTTTTAGTCCAATAAGGCCTAGGTAGGGTAGAGTGAACATATAGAATGCATAATTCCTGATGAATCTGCCACTAATTTTCTTGAGTAGGGTTTATGTATGAAATAGGCTTAGTTGGTCTTATGAAATTACTGATATCGAAATAAATCTAAAAATTTAAACTATGTGATCCCCTATGTGTTATTATGGTAGGCTACAAATGAAAATATGAAATGTAATTTCATTTATCGTTCAATGGTTTATTTGAATCTATGATTCTTTTTCTTGCTTCAGCTCAATGAGCTAATCAAATTCTTGAAGAAGAATCATAAGTTTGTGATAATGTGCTAAGTATTTGATAAGAAGTGATACTTTAAGTGTTGTGAAGTTTTATGATTTAATACATTGTAAAACAATTCCATTCACTCAATGGATAAAGTATTATGTATGACTAAAGGTTTCATTCTTTACTCCCACCCAATTTGATGAGGCACTGGTTTATTCATTTAGGATTCTCATAGTTTATTGAAATAAAAAATACCCATTTATGGATTCAAGGTTAGAACACTACTTAATTCATATCCTAATCATGCTGAGATGCAAATCTTGAAGATACCAAGTGTTCCTAGCAACTTAGAGGTCATTTGGTTAAGGTTGGCCAAGCCTCTAATAAATAATGTCTAATTGCATTCAATAGGGAAAAATATGTGTGTAGAAGTTCTCCTGAGATATTGGAAATCATAGGAACATAGTAAGGAACGCCCTCCTTGGTTTCACTGAGCCTAAAGAGTAAGAGTAAAGACCTTAATATATTTTCTCCTTTTGTTTGTCTTTTAGCCTTGAATGTCCTTGAATATAAGGCATGACATCCCTTTAGAGAAATCTGGGGTCTAGCAAGAAAAAACACCAACATAGATTATTTTTGCAAAGATATAGGGGATGAAGGAATGGTGGAAGAAATGGAATCATATGAGTTTTATGTATCATTTTTGTGATGTCTTTGAATTATTCAGATGATATTCAATAGTAATGTCACCTTGATTGATAAGGTCTTGGATAAGATTCTTAAGTCTATGACAATTTCTTGTTTTGTGACCTCTGCTTTGGTGATACTCACAATATTCATTATCATTCAACCATGGAGGTTTGATCTTGGAAGTGTGATGAGATTAGAGGAAATTCACTTCCTTAATGTCAATTCAATAGGTTCCCCCAAAGGCATGTATGTTCTATTTGGCTTATAGGTGGTCTACATCATCCTGGGTGTATTTCTTTGTGTGTTCTCCTAATTATTTGATGGGGTAAGTTTTATTGTTGTGTGGCTAAGTGGAAGTGAGGTGTTGTTTGGATGATTGAATTTGTTCTTTTCATGTGTGTTTGTGAGATATGAGCTGGTATGTTGGGTTTTTGGTAGAATGGATTTTTGAATTGAAACTTTTTATGGTTGTCACTGGGGTGATGTACATGAATATGTGGAGGTTGGATAATTTTGACACATGGGTCCTGCTGAATTGATGTGATTGATAAGTTTTTTTTATGGTATGGACTCATGAGAAAATGAAGGTTTGTCCAAGTTCGATTGATATGATTGGTAGGTTGGTTGTGATGGTATGTTCCTATTAAAAGCATAAGGACACATGTCCTCTAATGTGTATCTCTTGTTTGAACCCCTAGTTTGAAAATTAGATTTTTGATGTTGGAGGTCTTGGATTTGCTGACTTAAAGAATCTAGTGATTGGTTGCATGGTTTGGTTCACATTTTTGGTTGTGAAAGTGGAGGTGGAGGGGGTAGGTAGTTTTGGTTGTGTTTTTATGGTTGTTTTGGTAATGGTATATTTGGTGGTTTGGGATTTTTTTGTGGTGAGAACCCATATTTTTTGTAGAGGTGTAGGTGGAGGGGGAAGGTAGTTTTAGTTTTATTGTTGATGGTTGTCATGGTTTATGGCTTTGGTTTGAGAATGATGTCTTTTGGAAAGAGATATAACAACAAGAATGTGTAGACACTGAAAAATGTCTTGAATGATATCATACACTCGAATAAGGTATACTAAAATCATTTCTTCCTAAATCCCATCCTCTTTTCACTTAATTGATTAAATTAGCCTAGCTATTTAGTTGATTGCATCATTTGCATCTAATAACCTAATTCATCAAATCAGGTTAATTCACCCCTTTTCATGCTAACATTTCATCTCATTAAATTAAATATATCAAACTATTTAATTTAATTTTGTAAGTCTTCTTATTTAATTACATAACCTAGGTTATTTAATTAAATGCCATTTCACCTTTCCCCATTCATTAAATCATTTAATTTGATGAATATCACTTTATTCTTTTGATTCCCCTGATTGTGTGATTAAACACTTGTTTAATTAGAATGATCTAATTAATCTAATATCTCCCCACCTATAAGGGAATATTCCCTCCCCTTTTTCACAATTAAACTTTCTTTTAATTAGAAAAATATCCTTTTTCCTCACCCATGATAATACTCCAAAGAATATTCTCTCCTCCAATCATTTAAAAAAGGGAATATTCTCACTTAGCTTCATGTGCAAGTTACCTTGTAGCTTCTTGTGCAAGTTAACTTTTGACCTCGTGTACATGTCAAAAGTGTGCTTGTTTGGAAGGAGTGAGAACCCTTGATTAAATCTCATCTTGAATTCTCACTTGTTGATGGGAATCTATGATCCATGCCTCTAACTTCTTCCATCCTTGACCATTGATTAGCCTTTTTTATCATAACCCTCCCTTTCTCATTTTCTTTCCTATAAATAGGTCACTATTTGGAGACAAATAGATCCATCTTTTAACATCAAACTTATGTTGTTAAAATCATTTGCAGTTACACTCATATTTAGCACTTATTTAGCATCTTTTAGTTTAAATTAGTTGCATGATAGATTAGCTTCCATAATGCATCCATTTAGCTAATTAGAGAACTAGGGTTTGAATATTTTTACTTTAAATCTCATTTATATTAGCTCAGAATTAGCATATCTTCATCATTTAGCATAAAATCATGTTTAATTAGCTTGCATCATGATTATTTAGATTAAAATAATGTTTTCATACACATCTCACAACCGTTCCATTAGTTTTCTTTAATAAAAATGACTAGAACAAGCTCATTGATCCATGGGATTGGGAAAGGGTCATCATTTGACATCAATAGGACACCAATATCACAACGAGATAAATTTTAGATGGGTTAGAGTAGAAATTCAACACTTTCATAGTTTAGAATGATTTGTTTTAATGAATTCCTAGTTTAACTTCAATTTGAATAATCTTGTTTAAGATTGAGTATTAGTGGATTCGTTATGCTTTTATTCTTCATGGATCAAGCGTAATCGACCTATACTAATATCCTTGGTCAAATTCTTGTTGAGAAGTTGAGATTACTAAGAGGGGTGGTGAATCGATTATTCTTAGTTTTCTTTACTTTAATTAATCTAGATAAAACTTAAATCATACAGATATTGATGAACATGTAAGCACACAACAATACTATGCACAAAGAACACTAGAATTTACATGGAAACCCAAGAATGGAAAAACCATGGAGAATGCTAATTCTCAATTATAAAACATAGGTTAAGGTGACACTGGTTATGGTGACTTTTACAAGGGCTCATTGCCAAGTTTCTCCGTGCAGGGTGGATCACTATCGGTCGGGCTCACTCCATAGCTATTATAGCCAAAGATACAAAAGGGCTCACTACCAAAATAGAGAGGCTCACTGCCAAAAGAGAAAGGCTCACTGCCAAAAGAGAGAGGCTCACTACCTACAAAAAATTACTCGCTTCCTGAAGAATTATGAAAGGGAATCCACCACTGAAAAGATATTCCACAAGCAATGACACCAGATATAATCTCACTATCTGCTTCCTCCAGTCATATACTTTCACAAACTTCACAATGTCTAGATATTCAGATTTGAATTCATCAAAATTTCCTTCATCAAACAAATACATCTTATACTTATACCATTCCATGCTTCTATAATCCCCCAAGTCAGCCAAACATAATTTCATAATTTCTAAGTCGGCCAAGCACAAATTGAAATAGGTCACCACAATAACATTCCTATGATGGAGATGAATTAAACATGGACCACACAAAACCTCCTCACTCAAATCAAAATGCTACATGATATCCAAAACCAAAGAATAAGACATACATGCTACACTGCAAACCATGTGTCAAAGCACATTAACCAACTACCAAATCGATCCAGACCCAAAATAATGTATCTCATTATGTTACATGAGGAATGAGACCAAGGTAGATACAACCCAAGATAGATCATTACAACATGACACTCAAAACTAGGACAATCTAGATCACCAGAGCACCAAAATAGAACATCGGTCACACAACCAAGATATGTTGACATCAATGACAACCATTAATGACAACAAGAAATCAACATCATCTCAACACATTCCAAAAATATCCCCCTTTGTCATTAATGGAAAAATTCATCAATAACAAACCAAGTAGCTCAATGTCAGCATCAAGGACCATCTTATCTTCTTTTCTTCTCCCCCTTTGACATCAAAGACAAAGGGAAAAACTCCCCCTGAAAAAATTACTCTACACCCCCTATGAGGAAGCCACCAAACATTGATCTAGATAAAAATAAGCATATAATACCTTGGACCATTTCACACCCTAATGCATGTTCTTATAGACTAGGAGGGGGAAAAACCCCTAACTTCTATCAAAGATACTCAAAAGTATCTTTTCTCAATGGTTTTGTGAAAATAGTTGCGATCTACTCTTTTGTAGGTACATATTTAGGTTTTACTTCACTATCCAACACTTTCTCTCTCAAGAAATGATATCTTATGGATATATACTTCATTTTGGAGTGTTGTACTTGATTCCTCAAAATATTTATTGCACTAGTATTGTCACACATGATTGATATTGGTTCATCAAATGATATGCCAAAATCCTTGAGTGTTTGTCTCATCCATAGTATCTAAGTGCAACATGAGTATGTTGCTATGTATTCATCTTCAATAGTAGATGAAGATACAAAATATTATTTCTTACTTGAACAAGAAACCAATCGGGAGCCAAGGAAATAAGCTCCACCACTTATTTTGTACCCTTCAAATATCTATAGATCCCTTTTACTACAACAATTGTGATTCCTTTGGTTCTTCCTAAAATCTTGCCACTAAAACAATTGCATACATAATATCTGGTCTAGTGACAACCAAATATAACAATCCTCCAATCATTGATCTCTACATGCCTACATCAAATTTAGGTGATTCATCTTCTTTTTCAACTTGCATCTAGTAATAATAGGTGTACAAACCAGTTTAGAATTCTCCAACCCAAATTTCTTCAATAGTTTATTTTGTATACTTGGATTGCAAAATGAAAATTCCTTTGTTGTTATGATTTACTTGCAATCAAAGGAAACAATTTATCTCACCTATCATAGACATTAAAAATTCCTTCTGCATTTCATATACAAATTCTCTACACATATCATCATTTCCATGAAAAAATATGTCATCAAAATAAACCACAATAATCAACATTTGATTTGAGTGAGTTATGTAGTATAAATTACTATTGAAGCAGATCCCTTTTGAAAGCCTTGTCCAATCAAGGACTTGTCTAATCTACCATACCAAGCTCTAGGTGCTTGCTTCAATCCATATAAATCTTTCTTCAACCTGCAAATGACATCTAGGTCACTTCCAAATTGGAATCCCTCTAGTTTCTTAACGTAGACTTCTTCCTTCAGTTCTCCATTCAAGAATACACATTTCACATCCATTTGATAAATATTGAAATCCTTGAAAGCTACAGAAGCTAAAAAAATATAAATTGCTTCCATCTAGGAAGCAAGGGCATATGTTTATTCAAAATCAATATCTTCAATCTGATTGTAACCTTTGCAAACCAATATTTCCTTGTTTCTCATTACCTTTCCATTCTCATCCAACTTGTTTCAGAACACCCTTTTTGTTCCAATTACATTTTTTCTGCCAGTTTGGGCACACGTTCCCATGTCTTATTTTTCTCTATCTAATTAAACTCTTCTTTCATTTCCTTCACCCAAATTTGATCATTTCATGCTTCTTCCATAGTATTTGGCTTAGTTTATGAGAGTAGGCACAATAAAAATTACTCGAGTTGCTTTGCTTCTTGTAGTAATTCCCTTATTCTTATCTCCAATAATCTATTTTTCAAAGTGATTTTTCTATACATACCTTGGAGTTTTAGTTGTAATTTTTGGAGCCTCCTTTGTCTCTTCTTTTTCTTCTTTCTTATCCTTCTTTCCTTTGTCATCTAATTTATTTGATTGATATTGAATATGTCTGCCAGGAATACTTTGAGCATATTCATCTACTAAGTTCAGGTTCACACTTTCAACCATCTTGTCTAGTCTCTTATTGTAACACTAGTACACTTTAATTTTTGTATAGTAACCCAATAATATGCCTTCATCAACTCTGATATCAAAATTTCCAATATTTTCCTCATCTTTCTGGATGTAGCACTTGCTTACAAAAATCTTGAAGTACTTTACTATGGCAGCTCTACCATGCCATAACTCGTGATGTATTTCCATATCCTCTGAAATATTACTCTATTAAGAGTGTACATTGTTGTGTGTATTGCTTCTCTCCAATAGAATTGTGGTAAATATGCTTCCATGATCATTGTTCTAGCTGCTTCTTAAACTGTCTGGTTCATTCTTTCCACTACACCATTTTGCTGAGGTGTTCTAGGACTAAATAGTTGTCTCTTAGTACCATGATTTTCAAAGTTTTTTTTGAACTCATTAGAAGTAAAATCTCCTCTATCAAATCTTAAACACTTGATTCTCTTATCAGTTTGATTCTCAACTCTTGCTCTAAAAATATTGAATTTTTCCAATGCCTTTGATTTTTCTCTCAAAAATGCAACCCAGGTAAATCTGGAATGATCATCTATTAAAAGAATGAAGTACTTATCACCTTTTAAGCTTCTTATTCTAGTTGGACTACAAAGGTCAGTGTGTACAAGGTCTAGTAGTTGAGAAGATGAATCTTATTTTCTCTGGAATCTTTCTCTGGTTTTCTTTCCTTAACATCATTTGTAAATAGTACTATTTGGTTTGTTTAGTCTTGGAAAATGTCCAACTTCTCTTAATGAACTTATCCTAACCAAATTGTCAAAGTTAATGTGACACATTCTCCAGTTCCAAAGATAATTATCATTGGATTGAGATACCAAGCATATTTTTGTAGCTCCTTCCAACTAATACATATTTCCCTTGTTCTTTTTCCAGCTGCAATATCATTTCTAGATATTTTGGATCTCACAATCATCATCCTAAAACACCACATTGTAACCATTTTTCACACATCTATCCAACACTCAAAATATTATAATATAATCCCTTCATATAGTAAACATTATCATTGTTATATTTTCCATCAAAGGTAATAGAACTAATTCCAACAATCTGTGCTATTTTATCATCTCCAAATCTAATAGAACCTCCATCATATTTCTCAAGCATCACAAACTTACTTCTGTCACTGGTCATATGATTTGAGAATATACTATCAATAAACCAATCATCTCTATTTATTTTAACAAATAATGCAATCTCAGTGTCATCATAAGATTTTAGAAAAATATTAGAGATATCAAATCTAGGTTCATCCTTTTCAACCAAAAGCAAACAATCTTCATGATCTGATTCATCATCTAAAATTCCATCATTATCCTTGACATAATAGGCCTTCTTATTGATCTTTTTGAATTTTTATCTTGTTCCTTTCTCCAAACACTTAGTTACTAAATGACCAATATTTCTACATCTAAAACATTTAAGAGTTAACATACCTTTGTAATTTCCAATACCTTTCTTCAATTTCCTTATGAAATTTTCTTCCAACTCTCCAAAACTTTCACTAGCTAGATCATCTTTTGTTCTTGTCGCTTTGAAAGTAGTTTCAGTTTTCTCCTTTCCTTTTCCAAATTTCCTCATCTCAAATGCAATTAGGGTGTTGAATAGCTACTCTCTAGTGAATTTATCTAGATCATAAAATTTCTCTATAGCTAAGATCTTATCACTATAGCTCTTTTATAGGGTCATTAAAATCTTCTCCATTACATCTTCATCTATTAGAGTAGCTCCTTGATTTTTGAATTCATTTAATATAATGTCAACCCTTTGAAAGTATCTTGCAATATCCCCACCTTCTTCCATCCTCAAGTTCTCACATCTACACTTAGCCATCAACTTCTTTGATAGTTTGAATCTAACATTTCCTTCATAGATTTCTATCAACTTTTGCCAAACTTCACCTAATGAAATAATTTTTGTTAGATCAATATTAGATAAACCTCTAAACATTGCATACCTTTCCTTTTTAAATCTCCTCATAGGTTGAAATCTCATCTATAGCAGAAACACCTTTTTTCAGCTCAACATATTTTATCTCAATAGTTTTCCAAGTCTTGTAGCCAAGAGAGATTAGGTAACCTCTCATCTACACTTTCCAAAAACTATAGTCAGATCCATCAAACATAGGAATTGTTAATTTGTGCACCATTGGATCTACCCCATGTGATTAAGATCTTCTTCGAGGAACCAAATCTATGATACCAATTTTTGAATAGTTTCGATAACTGAGAGGGGGCGAATCATTTATTATCAATTTTATTTACTTTAATTAATATACTGAAAACTTAAATTAAATAGATATTGATGAACATGTAAGCACACAACAACACCATACAAAAAGAATGCCAAAATTTACGTGGAAACCCAAGAAGGTAAAATACCAAGCAGAATGCTAATTCTCAATTATAAAACACCAGTTAAGGTGATTTTTACAAGGGCTCACTGCCAAGTTGCTCACTGTAGGGTGGCTTACTACCAATTGGGCTCATTTTCTAGCTATTGTAGCCAAATATACAAAAATGCCCATTGCCAAAAGAGAGAGGATTAGTACCAAAAGAGAAAGGATCAGTACCAAAAGAGAGATGCTCACTACCTATAGAAAATGGATCACTACCTGAAGAATGATGAATGGGAATCTAACACTGAAAAGAACTATCACCAACAATGACACCAGATAGAATCTCATTATCTGTTGCCTCTGGTCATACACTTTCACACACTTCACAATGTCTAGATATTTAGATTCAAATTCATCATGCTTTCCTTCATCGAACAAAAAAATCTTTTAATTATACCATTCCATGCCTCCATAATTTCCCTAGTTAGCCAAAAACAATTTCATAATTTCTAAGTCGGGCAAGAAAAAATTGAAATAAGTCACCACAAAAATATTCCCATGGTGGAGAGGAATGAAACATGGACCAAACAGAACCTCCTCACTCAAATCAACATGCTACATGATATCCAGAACCATAGAATAATATATACATGTTGCAATGAAAACCATGTGTTGGATAACATTAAGCAACTACTAGATTGATTTGGACCTAAAATAATGTATCTCTTTATATTATAGGAGGAATGGGACCAAGATAGATAAAATCCAAGATCTATCATTACAACATGACACCCAAAACTAGGGCAATCTGGATCACTAGAGCACCAAAATAGAACATCAGTCACACAAACAAGATATTTTAACATCAATGACAACCATTAATGAAAACAAGCAATCAACATCACCTCAAAAAATTCCAACAATTTTGGTGCCAGAAGGAGGGTGAAACTGATCAAATATAAAAAAAATCTAGCTTGAATTGTGTCTGTTTTAACTTTTGTAGGAAAGAGAAATGCCCAAGATAATTTCAATGACACCTTTGTAGGGCATCACCATAAAGCGACACTATCATCATTTCAAACAATGAAACATATTAAATACACTAATTATGATTAAACAAACAATGACACTAATAATTTATAGAGGTATCAAATATTTACAAATGGTGGCACTCGACCAAATAGTGGCACTGTCATGCTCATTGGTTTCTCTATAGAGTGACTCCCAAATTCACTAGAGCAACACCCAAGTTCACCAGAGCGATGCCCAACTTTGGTAAGAGATTTAACAATAATTTTTCAGCATGTGTTTTAATTTTTTTGATTCATAAGATTACTAACATGCCTCTAATGTTGTCATGGGTTTTAGACTAATGAGGTTTTGTAGGTTTGGATAACATGATGCTAAATTGGAGAAGCATTTCCGTCTTAAGATTTTATGATTGTAATAAGCATTTGATGCTTTGGGGAAATTATAACCTAATTCCTTATGTTATTTACTTTATGCTCTAGGACTAAAACTAAACCCTCATCTCATCATTGTCTTTTAGGTTTTAAAATTGAACAAGGAAACTTAACATTTCATTTGGTGCATAAAATGAATTCATGTTAGCTTTAGTTGGTAAAATTAATGGGTGTTTTCTTTTTTGTGATACACTTTTGGTGCGTATCCAATCCCCTTGTGCTTTGTGCGATCTTGGGTGAAGCGAAACACTCCAAGTGTACTTTGCTATTTGTGTGCACTTCTAGTACGTATACAATACCCTTGTGATTCATGTGATCTTGGGTGAAGAGAAATAATTAAGTACACTTTTATGCTTTGTTTCACCCTTAAGAGAGGACTTACTATGAGATACACCCCGTAACAGGAAACTCATATGCAATTTCTTGGAAGAACATTTATCGGAGGGCTATATTAAAGGTTGGGAAATCATGAGAAAGTACCTTCTATCCTAGACTATATAGCATACTAGACTCAGTACCATTCCTTAAGTGGAAAAATAATAGTAGTAAGAGCCTTAAGTGGAAAAGCGGGTGTGTATACGACTAGGTGTTCTTTTTCTGTTAATAAGAACCATTGTTTAGTTACCAAAAATCCTTAATGCCCTTTGGTGCAAGAACGGTCATTCTAAAGCTACCCCACATTTGTACTATTCATTTTTGAAACAAAAAAAATCCTTAGGATCTTAGGATCTTTAGGATTTTGAGATTTGGTGGTACTAAGAAGTGTGTTCCATGGAGGGGAGCCAGTGTCCCCAAATCTCTAACTATTCATGTTGTCTTAGTGTTTGGATAAATATGAGTGGGCAATCAACAAGTATGGCCATTTCAACCTAGGATTGTAAATGATTGTGAGTCAATTTAATACCTTACTTATATCCAAAAAATTGAAAGCAAACGTTCACAATCTTCCTCAAAATTTCAAACACTTTGGCCTAAATATGGATACCTTTTGAAATAGCCTTGATATTACTACTTGTCCTAATAATTTATTCTTAGATATTTCTAAATATCTTGACTTATATCTCAATCCATATTTTCCTAAGACAACATAGTAAATTATGTCTTCAACCTCATGATTCTCACAAAATGGACATTGTGAAAGTTATGTTGCTTTTGACATAAACATTTAGTTTGAAAGCATTATCAAGATAAGCATTTGTGGTTAAATAAACTCAAGAAAGATAACTTGACAATTTGAACCCCACATGACTATTTGGAGACCGATTTATTTTTTTGATCAACTCGATTTTGAAGTTTCTATCATTGAACAAAAAATTGAACTTATTAATGGAGAAAAAATTGATATCATTAGTAGTTTGAGAAGTTTCACCTTTAAAACAAAAGAAAGCCCAACCTAGTGGAGAAACACTGCAACAATCTTAGATGAAGAAGAGGAAAAAATTGATATTGAGGCTGGAAGGCCCATATTACCATCACCTATGTGGCAATAAATATCTTCTTTTCTTCCATAGACTTAGACTTCTCTAAATGATCTCACGCAAAATCAAAATTCCCAAAAGAAGGTCTATATGTTGTCACTTTAAATTTAGGCATATTAGTTCAAAATAAATCAAAAATTGTATTTCGACACTCTACCAAAACAAAAACAAATTGATAGTAAAATTATATGAATGTGCACTAAGGAAACATCTAGACATGTATACATTCTTTATGGGTCAAAAATTAGGTCTTTTTCATGATAATCAACCTATCTAAAATATTGGGTCTTTAGGATTTGAAACCTTTAGAGGTATAGCATGTTTCTCACTACCTTGGTCTTATCAAATAAAGGTTAACTTTAAGTCAACATTGGGTCAAAACGCTTCATCCACCCCTTCATCAAATTTCATCCTTGACTTCACCAAACTTAGAAAAAATTTTGAATACATCAACATTTTTGGAATTGAAACATCTATCAAACCCATCCCTAACTTAGCTACTTTGTATGTGAAATTTATCCTTTTCCATGCACTTAGTTAAGTTAGTTATCATCTTTGAGTTGTTTTATCTTGATGGTCACGATTCTACCCTAAAGATTCTCAAGTTCATAAACATCATTTATCCTAACATCAAAACATAAAAATCAAGTCAATATTGTTGTCCCAAAATGTTTGCAAAGATCACTCTCCACATCATCCACCTTTTCATCTCCCATTATCATCATTGCTCCAAAAATACTTAGAGCATCACTTTTACCTAGATTTGAGTCAAATAGAGAGTTCAAACATTACAAATCTCAACACAACTCTCCCAAAGGTGACCCAAAATTTATTGTAAAGATAAGATCACAATACAAGAGAATCATGGAGAAAACAAAAGTCACATTTGCCTCAAGTGATCCAATCCCTTAGAATTTGATCTGAGAAGTCAAGTTACCCCATTACAACAATCATCATCTCCATTGGGACCATATGAGATAAAAGACATCAAAAACAATACCTTTGACATTACTAGGGAGGAACTCATGGAACATCAAGCCTTTGAAAACATAGCTCCAATTTCCTCATCATTTGTTGCACAAAATTTGACACAAGGCTTCACAACTCCCTCATTAGGGATAAATCAAACATCCACTCCTAGTCTTGCAACTATCCTTGCCAAGGACTTTGGTCTAACTCTTCCATTCAAAAGAAACACATTTGTGGGCACCCTTGATACCAATCCTCCACCTCTAAAAACCACTTTGACACCTACCTTTGGTGGTACTCCTATTCTTGAAGATCGTAAACAACCATATAAACCCCTTGAACTTCATTACTCCACAACAATCTCCACATATGAACGACACCCCTCTTCATCTATAGCCATGAGTACCACAAGTTTTCCCACCATCATACAAAGTAGTATGAACCAAGTGTATCAAAATTTCACACAAGGGCATGCCAATACCATACCACAAATTCAGCCCATAATGAAAATAAGGACATCTTTATCCAATCCCCCAATTGGTTCATCTCCACCAATGGTTTCACAAAACACATCCAACAACAATAAGACGTATAACAACAACAAGTCCTCATGACACAACAATATCATGCCCAATAGAAAGACCTAGAGGTGAAACAATAACAACAAGCCCAACAACAAGCCCTTGCAGTGCAATAACAACAACAAGCCTTACTAGCTCAATAGTATGCCCAATATCAACAACAAAAACAATTTTCCTACTATAATCCTCAATAGAACATTTTCAATACAAATGCATTGGGAACATACACATCCACACCTTAATCACCTTCAAAGAATATTAAACCACCATACACCCCATACAACACACCATCATATCATAATCCCATATACAACTTATCCATCATCCCACCATATGTTCCTCCACCAAACTTGCAAGACGATTTAGCATCATAGTTTAAGGTGATATCCCAATAAATGTAGGATCTTCGAATGGGAAAGAAAAAGATGCCCTATACATAGAACCTATTTCCTTATCCATTTGATCGAAACATCACAATGGTACCATTCCATCTTGGTTTTTAAATCCCCAAATTTGATAAATACAAAGGTAGCGGAAGTCATGTGGACAGTGTCAAATAATTTAATGCCATGTATATGGAGGTGGATTACAATGATTCTTATTTGATGTGCCTCTTCCCTCAAAGTTTAACAGGTCCTGCCATGGATTGGTTTCCTTATCTACCTCCTGATATCAAAAAATTTCAAGAAATCACTAATAAATTCATTGGTCACTTCTCCTTTAATATCGACATGGATGTTAGTCTAGAATAATTATACACTCTCAAACAAACCAAAGGAAAATCATTTGTCAATTTATTTCAACGATGGAGATAAAAAGATAGTAAGAGAAAGTGGAACCTTCCCGATGAAAAAGTGGGGATCATCATAGAAAATTTGGATACATATCTATACTTTCACTTGAAAATGCAGTGCATCACATCTTATGATGATCTTGTCCCTAGAGCCCTTAATATTGAAATATATCTAATCTCACAGGGAAATACTCAAACTTACAATCACCCATCAGCTAGTTCAAACGACAAGCCTCGTGTTTGGACTAAGAAAACAAATGTGAAAAATGATGGTGTGGTAGATTCTAAGTTATCCCAAGTGCTCCTGGAATAAAAAACAATCAAGTTGCTAACATTCAATCAACTCTACAACAAACAACACCTCCTCAGAACAATCGAATCAACAACATAGAGATGCATCAGAGATGAACCCCTAATAAGAACAAATATCCTAAATACAAGTACAAATAGTTATCAAAACCCATCAAAACCATCATGAAGAGGTTGGTAGAGTCAAACCAAATAATTATTCCATACTTTGATAACTACCAAGAACCACAAGAAAAACCATCTTGGTACAATGAGCATGATCTTTGTGACTTTCAAAAAATAAAAGGACACAAAAAAACAAAATAAATGAGGCTTAGAAACATTATCCAAGACCTTATAGAAAATAATACCATGTCTATTGAGCTATCAATCAGGAATTAGGATCTGAAGATATACAAGACCACTACGCAAGATCATATCAAAGCGAACAACAATAGACAAGCCAAGGATTACACATATGTACAACATACCTATTCAAACATGCTCACTTCTTGTGATAGTATCATCATTGTCATCACCATCAAAGGACCTAGTGCAGAGTGTGGAGTCACCATGCAATGTGGAAAAGTCACCATCTAAGGAGCCTCATCTCATCTAAGGCACAACCTACTTTACCAACATCAAATCCCAACAAGTATAATCTCCTAGATCATCTTAAGAAGACCCCAACACATATATGAATCTTAGAACTATTAAGGCTATGCCATGCACATAGATAAATCTTTTTCAGAGTCATCCATCCCTGAGGATATAGATATAGATTAGTTTAAAGGTGTGGTGGGGCATATTACTGATCAGCTTGTCAATTTATTAGAACAAGATACCATTATAGCCATCTCATAGTTGTGTTTTACACCTCGAGGTCTTTATTTGTAAAAAAGAGGTTAAAAGAGTCTTAGTGGATGGAGGTGTTGGTCTAAATATTTGTACCCTTAGGCTGATCAAAAACTTGGGCTATTAAAAACATACTATTGAGAAAGCAAAGAGTACCACCATTAGAGCATATGATGACCAAGAGTGGGTATCACAAGTAATCATTGCATTACCCATCCAAGTGGGACATATCATTGCAAAAACTACATGCCAAGTGTTATACCTTGATCTTCCCAACAACATCCTACTTGGATGACCATTGATCCATTCCCTAAAAGTTGTAGTCTTGGCCTATCATCAATGTGTAAAGTTTCCCTTTGAAGGCTGAGAAATTACCATGCATTGAGATCCTGAGCCCTTTTACTACTGCAATAATCTTGAGGTGAAGTTTTCCAAGATACTCCAAGTTCCTAAGAATGATGAAGGGCCTACACCAACACCTACCTAATTTGTTGACCCATCATACCTTGCATCTACCTCAGAGACAACAACACCCATTATGTAGAACATTCCTCACGTCAAAATAGTGATCCAAGATGATGGTTGTGGAAACTATAAACTAATGAAAAATACCTTTTTTTGGGAGAGTTACCTTTTTCTCCCAAATCTCATGGGAAATCCACATCTAGCAACAAAGAGCCCGAAACAATCAAGATGGAACCTACTACCTTCACCAATTAGGGGGACCTAAATCAGGAATATATTAATGAAGAAGATGTCTCTAAACTCCTCTATCAAGATGAACGGCCTATCCCTATTCTTCCCATGGAAGATGACAAAAAACGCTTGTAGCTAATGAAGGGATGAGGCTATAACAAGAAACATAAATGAGGACAGAATGATAATGGTTTTCTAGAATCCATTATTCCTAATAAATGACTAAAGAATCTTGGCTTAGGTTGTACTACTAGCAAGGTCACCCTTATTATCAAATGTACTTCCACTAATCGGGTTGAGGCTTCCTCTTGGTTACATACATCACATGATATGGCCTTAGATGACTTCCCCCTTGATGTTTCTAACCTATTTGAGAATAGATCCCTCTTCAAGATATCTATAGCATCATTTTCTCTGAGTAATCAACCATCTAAAATATTCCTAGTGTACCCTCAACTCATTGACATGGACCAACAAGGACCATCGATTCTTGATTTATTCAAAAATGATGAAGCGATCTCATAATTCATGGGACTCCTGACAACCTACCATGGGCAGATCACAAAGTAGGTTTTGACATAGAGCTATACATAGGGGAATACTATGGGGATATGTTTGAGTCTTTTAGTTGAAAAATTGATGAAATTCAAATAAAATGTAGATCTTTGAGTGAAAACCACATTGTGACACTTTTTGATACTTAAATAGTAAAAAGAAAGGACATATACTAGGTTGAAAACATCTTTGAGGCACCCAAGGATGAGGGATTCAATCTTACCCTTAGTGCAATGCATTGGGAGAAGTCAACAGTTCTAGCAGAAAAGGCCACTCTATTCAATGTGGGAACAAAAGAAGCACTCAAGAGTACTTTCTATGTTGAATCCTTATTGGATGAAGAGGAGAAAATCCTAGCAGCATTCTTGAAAGAGAAACGAGCCAAATTTGGATGGTCCTATACTGATATGATAGGGCTTGATCAAGAAGTAGTTGTACATCACTTAGTTTTTTATCCTAAAGCCAAACTAGTGAAGAAAAAATTATGGAAGATGCACCCTTAGATAGCACTCTTGGTGAAACTAGAGTTACCAAAGCATCTTGATGTTGAATTTATTTGACCGATATATTAGCCTGAGTGGGTTACAAACCTGGTACCAGACTCAAATCCCACTAGGGGCATTAGAATATGCAAAAAGGTTAGAGACCTAAACAAGGCATGCCTGAAGGATGATTTCCCTCTTCTTATCATCAGCCTCATCATGGAATTAATTTTTGGGCATGAAATACTATCACTAATGGATGGTTTTTTAGGCTACAATCAGATCATAATCACAAAGGAGGATTAACACAAAACTGCATTCACTTGTCCATGGGGAACCTATTGCTAGAATTTGATGCCATTTAGGTTGAAGAATGTAGGAGCCACCTATTAGAGAGTAATGACCCTCATCTTTCATGACATGATCCACAAAATAGTTGAAGATTATTTAGATGATATTGTATAAAAAACAAGGAAAATAAGTGAGGACGTAGAAGTGTTAGGACCATCTTCGACAGACTTGAAGAGTACAAAGTAAGACTAAATTCAAAAAAGTGTGTCTTTGGGGTTACATCAGGAAAAATTCTTGGCTATATCATCTCACAAAGAGGAATAGAAATGGATCTAACAAAGATAAAAGACATCCTTGACATGGAACCACCATAAACACTGAAGAAAATGAGAGGCTTACAAGGAAGATTGCAGTCCATCAGAAGGTTCATAGTGTAGTTATAAGATAAAATCCACCCTTTTCGCATCTTCTCCATTAAGGAATAACTTACAAGTGGAATGAAAAGTGTGATAAATCTCTCCAACAAATCAAATAATATCTATTGAAACCTCTAGTACTCATGCTGCCAATACCAAACAAACCATTTATCTTATATATCTTAGCAACATTAGCAGGACTAGGTGCTCTTCTAACACAACATGATGAATATGGAAATGAAAGAGCTATCTATTACATCAGTAGGAACTTGGCAGGGTATGAAATAAACTATTCATCCATTTAGAAAGCATGCTTAGCAGTAGTTTTTTCTTCAAAAAAAATTAAACACTACATGATATCACATTAAATCAAGCTTATTGCAAAGATCGACCCATTAAAATACATTCTATCCAAAGAAAATATCACTTGGTGAATGACCACATGGGTAATGATCTTAACTGAATTTGACATAGAGTATGTGGAGCACAAGGAAATGAAAGGACAAGTAATCATAGACCAACTAGCAGATGCACCTATCTATGTAGAGAACCCTTTGATATATGAATTCCCTAATGAATCAGTTTTCCTTATCAATCTAAGCAGTCAGTGGAAAATGTAATTTGATGAATCATTCACCCAACATGGATCATGAGTGGTCATTATTTTCATCAACCCTCAAGGTGATTGCATCCCAAAGTCATAAAGGCTATCATTTTCATGTACCAATAACATTGTTGAGTATGAAGCCCTAATCACAGGTCTAAGGATAACAATTCAATGGCAGATAGAAGAGATGAAATTATATGGAGACTCACAACTAGTTATCAACCAAGTCAATGATGACTATCAAACTAAGGATGAAAAGCTTACTCATTACAAGAATATGGTACAAAGTCTCAAGGAATTTTTTATAGATATAAATTTTGAGTAGATTCTTTAAATGAATAACCAAGCAGCAGATGCCATGGCATGAATCAAATCATTGTTAGACATGTCAAACAATGTCCTCCAATGAAAATTATTGGTAGAACAAATTCTCATACCAACTTTTGAAATCCCTGAATCTAAATGTGGGTGTGTCATTTTTGGTCCTAGATCCCCATTGTATCATGAGATATTCATTTACCTAAGTAGAGGAGCCCTCCCATTCGATATCACCTCCAAAATTAAAAAGAACTTTGTCAAAAAGGCATCCTGATTCATGATCCTAGGTGATACCCTTTACCACCAAAGCATCAAAGAGACATTACTACAGTGTCCTAACCAAGAGGAAGCCTTGGCTACCTTAATATAAGTACACAATGGCATATGTGGTTCCCATTCTAGTGGTATGACTTTAGTAAAGAAACTTTTGAGGATGGGGTACTACCAGCCAACCATAAAAAGAGAAGCTCATTAGTATGTGCATAAATGTGTCTAGTGTCAACAACATGGAGATCTGATTCATGCTCCATCTCAAGAGTTGCAACCAATAATCACACCCTGGCCTTTCTTGCAGTAGGGACTTGACCTCATAGGAAAGATCACTCCAACCTCATCCAACAACCACAAGTTTACCATAATAGCCACTAAGTACATTACCAAGTGGATCGAAGCCATCCCTATGAACTAAATAATGGGAAATAAAATTACCAAGTTTATTTTGAATTACCTAATATGTCGTTATGGTGTTCTGCAAACCCTTATCTTAGAAAATGGAACACCCTTCAAAAATCAGGATGTGAAAGAGTTGTGTCAAAAATTCAACATCCAACTCCAATTCTCTACCCCATATTATCCCCAAGGCAACAGTAAATATGAGGCTACAAATAAAAATATTTGGAAGATCCTAAAGAATATAGTCAATGAAGTTGGTCGTGATTTCCATCTACAATTAAATCCTACTCTCTCGGCCTACAGAACCAATATCCACATGCCAATAGGTAAAACCCATTTCTCCTTCATCTACAAATTAAAAGCCATTTTCCTATTGAGGTTCAACTCCCATCACTATGGGTGTCATTATAGAACCTAATCACCAATGAAGAATATAGAATATCTCAGTTGAATGAGCTATAATTCCTAGATGACCATTTTATTGACACCCTCAATCACTTGCTAGTATATAAAAACTGATTGAAATAGAGCTATAACAAAAACATCAAATTATAGTCTTTCTAGGTAGGGATTATTTTCCTAAAGTAGAATCAGAAGAATCTTCTAGATTAGGTCAGTATAGGAAATTTTGAGCCTAACTAGTTGGGTCCCTTTTTCATCACCACAAGCTATGGATCAAGAACATACCAATTGTCAACACCTAAAGGTGAACCCTTATAGGAACCGACTAATAACTTGCATCTTAAAAAGTTTCATGCCTAGTCTTAAAGGGTATAAATATGAAAATAACTTGGTGAAAACTTTTGGTGGGGCTTTGGGAAAGTAACTTGGTGAAAACTTGGCAAACAGATGCCTCACATAAATAAAGCACCTCCATATATTCTTTGGATCTTTATCCTATCATCCTTTGCATCAAGTCCCTCCATCACCCATCTATGATCCTATCATAGCTTGATGGTGTGAAGTATCGCATCCCCTTAGTACTGCTTGGCATATTCTAAAGGTTAATTTGTTCTACCTTTATCGAGGTAGTCTATTGTGCCATGTTGGGGGCAATTCATTATCATAAAACTCATCAAAAATCCTAAAACAATTCATAAAACATTCATCAGAAAATACAAAAACATCAGAATCTTGTATAGCTAAAATCCAAAACATCTAGAAAGTATCAAAATCCCTAAAAAGGTCAAAACATAAAAAAATCCAAAAAAGCGATACCCTATTGTCAAACTACAGGTCTTTGAGCTTGAACATAGGCAAGGCCATCATTGATGTGCCCCCGAGACACCCTTGGTTAGTCCTTTAGGAGTCCATCATAATAAACTGACATTCCTTCATCTATTCATATATTCATCTTTCAATGGGTTGAGTTAGTCAAACTACATGGTCTCTATGTGTATAACATAGGGAAGGTTAATCTTTGATCAGCCCCTGAGGCCCCTAGTATAGGTCTTTTAGGTTAGGTTCTTGGTCAAAACTCTCAAAAAACCCCTAAACATTCAAAAAATAAAAAAAATCGAAACATTTAAAATCTTAGAATACCCCTAAACACTCAAATATCTCAAAAAAACCCAAAACATTCAAATATTAGGAAAGCCTTAAACATTCAAAATCTCAAAAATCCCAAAAAACAATAGAAAACATTTAAATAACCCTAAACAACCTCAAATAACCAAAAATCCTAAAAATTCACATAAAATTTCAAAAAGACTAAAAACAGCCTCAAAACATTTTCAAAATACCAAAAAACATTGAAATATTCCAAAAGAATCCAAAACCACCCATCCCATTTCGCTTTCACCCGTAATAAAAATTCATCCATAATAAATTGATCACCATCTTCAACCATTGTTAAAAAAAAATAGAAAACAAGTATAGAATCTCACAAAGTGAGAACTTAAGTGTCAAAATCTAAAGTCTAGATCTTAGGTAAGCGAGTTAGTGAATTTTATATCAATGACTTACCATAAAGCTCATCATCATCCTAATATAAAACAACCCTCTGATCAACATGTCTTGGGATGTATCCTTCTTGTGATGGACATCAATATCATAAATCACCTTAGCTATATTTAAATTGGCAAGTGATATAGATAACACTAATTTTTTGTCTTTAATCTTTTCTTATGATTTACCTTAATGACCCATTGCAAGGACCTCTCAATGATGTCTATCAAAATGATTTAGATAGAAAAGAATGGGGTATCAATCATTATCTTTGATTTCCTATGCTTGTGGGTATTCTTATAAAATCATCTTGGCACATACTTTCTTAGTTGTGTGTAGGAAGGTTGTTTGGAGGATGTTGTTGACTATTACATATAATTTGGTCCAGTGTATTCTAAGCTTCTAACTTACATTCCAATGAGGTATTTGTATGTCAAGGTGTGAATAAGAACTATCATTGTAGACGCTGACAAATGTCTTAAGTTTGTGAGCATCATTTTTCCTAGTCATCGTCTTTCAATAATTGAATATTTAGTTATGTTCAATCATATTCCTCTATTAATTAAATAAATTTTAATTATTTAATTGATTCACCTTCTCATTTCTATCCTGATCAATTTAAATTATTTAATTGTGTCACTAATATATCCCTTTCTCCAATAATTAAATAAATTATTTATTTAATTATTTGTCTTGCATCCATGGTCAGATAATAATTATTTGACGTTTTATTCTTCTATAATTAAATAATTGACAAAATTATTTAATTATGTGTCATTCTTCTCTTTTGAATAATTGATCCAAATCAATTATCCATGTTCAATTTATATCTCCTCCCTTAATTAAATTTATAAATTTAATTAAATCTCCTTTGTTATTTTGTCAAAATAAATTATTTATGTCCAGCTTGTCCTTCTCCTCCACTTTTCAATAAATAATTTAAAATAAATTATCTATCCCTCCATTTTGGTCAAAGATCACCTGTCATTATTTAATGTCATATCCTGCATGTTTGTCATTGCTTGCATGTCTGTCATAGCCAGTGAGTGTCATAGCCTTCAGCGTCATATCTTTTCCATGCATGGTGTATTCTAGTTGCTTCAATTCTCAACTGTTGATCTAGGAATATTTCTAGAAACTTGATCTTGACCATCCATTTCATAACCTCCCTCTCATGAATCCTCATCCATTCCAAAGGTTGTCTATAAAAGAGACCTCCCCTCCATTTTCAATCTAATAGCTAATTGTCTCACACTTTCTATTAGAGCCAAAATTTCCATTTAAGAACCTAAATGATTTTTCCATTATGAACCTAATATTTTCACTATCATTTCATAAAAAATCATTCACCACCCTAAGAATGGCTATGTCTCCCCCATTAAAATCTATCTCCCTATCTTTTCATGAAATAATTCAATTATTTCCCTTTCCAATGCCCTAATATACTTTATACATTTCCCCACTCCTTTAAAATATTCACTTTTTACATCATACTGCCTTACCGCGGCCTCTCACAATGGGCTTGCGGTATGGCGGTGGCAGCTAAGGTGCAGGCAAGAAATATTTACCGTGCCACAACACATGATCAATTCATTGATTGCGGTGTTGCAGTAGGTGGCGAAATAACCAGTGAGCAACGATGGTGGTAGTTAGTGTTGATACCGCAGTACCACTGGCCATCATCAAGGAGACCGCAGTGATTGCAATAATGGTTAGCAAGTGGTGGCGGTAACAGTCAAAGGCAAGAAGTTAGCACATAGTGGAAACAGTGGTGGTTGGTATAGCAGTGAATGTTAATCACCATGATACCATAGCCAATAAGGATGGAGACCACGGTTGAGTGATAGAAAGGAACATAGTCAATAAACGGTGATTGAGAATTGAACGGCAGCGACGAGCAATAGATAGTTACCGACATACTACCGATAGTTAGCATGTAGACCATAGTGATATAGTAGTGATGGTGATCTAGTATAAGATATTTACCATGGTACTACTGACGGTCAAGTCAAAGACCGCGGTGACTGCAGTGAATAGTGAGCAACCGACGACGGTGAGGATAGTGGCAAGGTTGATGATTTGCATGATAGTTACCGCGCAACCACCAAGGATTTGAACTGAGACTGTGGTAGCATGGGTAGTAGTAAAGGATGACATTTAATGTCGAGCCCATGGTAAAGCCAGCGTACAAAGTGAAAATGAAAACACAGATCTATGTTTAAAACATTTAATTTTTTGATATGGCAACCCAATTAAATGTTTTAGTTTTTGTTAACATAATGCAAAATGGTTGCGATGGGTAAAATAAAGGGGTGTAACTATTGAAATGTGCTATATAAATATTTCAAAAAATCAGTCATGGGGGTTTGAGAAGTGGGATTTCTCCTGAGACAATAGTAGAATTGGGATATAAACAATGAACATTCCTTCTTGAAATGGGGTGTAATGGAGTAAACATTTTCAAACTGGTGCAATCTTTTCTGAGTTCATTTGTTAAGATGACATAATTTGTGAATTTCCTATTTGGTTGTTTTTAGTTAGAATTTCTTAAATCATTTAAATCAAGATAACAAGTATATATCTAGTTTATCATGGTGCAATTATCACTTTGTGTGGTTTGATTAATAGGTGTCTACAAAGTCAAAATTAAATTCCTTTAAGCAAGTCATAGTGATTTTTGAATTTTGGTTAGATGTTTAAAGAAGAATCTGGTAGGAAAATATTCAAGAATAATTTATGCAAACCATAAATTGGGTGAAATAATATGCCAATCATAGAATTTCATACTTTAAATATGCTTAATAATTTGAATTAAGTTGGAGAGTGAAACACCTTGAATTCCTTGTTATTTTTTACTCCATTTCTCAATAGATAGAAGGCACTGATCTACCATATCCCAGATGATAGAATTCATAAAAAATGATATATTCAAAAAAAATATTTTGTAATAGGTGTAGTTGCAGTCATTTTGTCTATCCATTCCCAATTTCCATTGTGGGTAGACCATTTGGCAAGAAGTTCATTTTAAATCTGCATGTTTCAGATAGCTTCACCCACCTGGGTCTAGCGAAACCTAAAGAGTAGAAGTTTTAATTATATAATTGGCCTTGTATGTTGTCTAAGAATGTTGTAAGGGCTTGGAAAACTCTTATGGTTAAAACTTGAATTTTTGAGAACCAACAGTTTGCTGGGGATGATAATCTCAAATAAGCCTTTCTCATAGAGTCAATATTTTGTATAAGACTCCACTAGGAAAAAGGAATTGCATATTTTATCACTTTTTGAAAGTTATTGGTGACTCTAAATGAACAAGTTCATTGAAACTGATAAAGTGAAGTACATATTTGAAAGGAATCTTCCTAGAGTTCAGATCATCACAATTTCTCCTAAAATGAAAGGAAGAAGATCTTTATACAAGGATGGTGATGGTCCTAATGGAAAAAATAAATGGACAGAGAAGAATGATAAAGATAAGAAGTTGACTAATAACACGAGACCATCAAACAAAAATTAAACATCAAAGTCATCATTGGAGACACACTATTCATATGGTACACTCACAAATGAAGATAGCCCTTCCAGGGAACCTCATACTCCCGAGGAACAGAGGAATCCCTTTTATAATCCAGACCCTAAGAAAGTTAAGGAGTTCATGACTAAAAGAGAAAGAAGACAACATGAATATGATTATAAAATGGAATTTCTTGAAGCGAATCAAGATGGAATTGGCTATGAAGCAACCTCTACGGAGAACTATGAACAAATGGCTCAAGATGAAATAAATGCAAGGCTGGAATATGAGAGACAAGAAGTGGAGAAAACAAGAATATAATATGAGTAGAGGTTCCAAGCAATTAGAGAACTTGAAGACTTGAAATTAAGAAAAGCTTAGATCAATACTCAAATGGCTAATTTACAAAAATATGTGCCACCTCATAGGCAAGGGAAGAATGATGCAGGTCCATCAAAATCAACCAAATAGACATCAAAATGCTCCACCACAACATCAAGGTGTCCAACCACCTCCTTATTAGCATCATGTACCCCCAGAAGGACAACAATATGTGGCAAATAACAATCCATTGTACCAATGTCAATATTACCAAAATCCTCCTCCACAATATGTAACCATGGTCAGGCAGTTTGACTTGGCTAGATTTCAAATATGCCCTTATCCTATGGACAACAATTGGAGAAGTCTTGTCCCAAAATTCATAGGAAGTAGTGTGATTGCAACTGAAGGACATTTAAGAAGTTTTAATTATTTTTTGCAAGATTTGGATATGTAGTATGAAGATGTGCAGATGAGGTTGTTTATGATGTCACTAATTGAAGATTCTAGAGATTGGTTTAATAGTCTTCCAATAGCTTCTATTAATTCTATTCATGTGTTTTATGAAAAAAAAATTGAGCAGTATGGGAATCAATATGCACGATAATTTGCATTGCATGAATTGGTGACTATTTAGAAGCATCAAAAGAATCATCCTATGATTTCAACTAGAGGTTTTCTAAATTACATAACAAGATACCTCTTGGATCTAAATTAGTTGACCCCACTACATTAAGCATTTATTTAAAAGCTTTTCATCCTAAAATAGGATATGAGCTTAGGAACAGAGGTCCTAGAAATTTGGTTGAAGCTCAAAGGATAGCGCTTACTATTGAAAATAATAGGAAGGTTGTAGGGATGATGGCCAAGAGGGATAACCCTAGGGTTCCCCAATATGCCCTCCAAATAAACAAAAAAGCACATATAGGAATGAAAGGCCAAGACTACATGACATGCCTTATAATACAAATTGGAGAAATGGAAAGCCAGTAATGGATGCACCAAGAAATAAAGAGACACCTGACCCTTTGAAGAAAATAGGGACATACATGGTTGATAATAGTCCTTGGTGTTCAGTTTCTAATTTGCCACATTCTTCAGAACATTGTGTTGTAGCTCTGTCAGTATCAGGAAAAAACATGGCAAAAAATAATAGTAAAGAGGACAATAATATCTATTTGACTTCTAACATTCTTCACTCAACAGAGTAGGGGTATTCATCTTCGGAAGAAGGAGGATATGAATATGATGTTGATCATCAGAAATACAATATTCATATGGCAGAACAACAAATTTTTTCTAACTATGAAAAAAGTAATGATGAACAAAGTCCTTCTGCTACATTAGATCAAACTAATAGGGGAAATATGAGGAGACCAACTGATGAAGAAATTACAATATTGACTATTGCAGCAGTTGAGTTGGCTAAAAGCAAGTATCGGCTGATGAATAGAACAGTAAATCAGAATGAAGGTGTTCCAAGAGAAATACTCTTGAAAGATAAAGAGATGTCCCATGAAATATCAAAACAGACAAATGATGAGCATCCTGATAAAAAAGAACAGAGGTGTGTCCCCAAATAATAAAGTAAATAATTCCCCAAAGACAAAGAAAAGATAGATCAGATATCGAAAAGGGATAAATAGGAGAGCAAAGGTGAACCAACAGAGCAAACGAAGGTTATAAGAGCTGAAGGTGCATCTTTTGATTTTGTGTAAGATTTATCCTAGGTAAAAGTATTTATCCCATTACTTGAAATGATGAAGATTAAAGAGTATAAAGAAAGTGCTATCCAATTAATATCTGGTGGGAGGAATCAAGTTGTAAATTTTGAACAAAATGAGAGTCCTACAATTGTTAATAAGAAAGGAAAGTTCAAAGTCTCAAAAGTTGGCTTAAATGACGCATTGATGATTACCCCACAAATAGATCCATTTTTTACTACCCTACTCATAAATGGTAAATTGGTAAGAAATTGTATGATAGATTCAGGTGCTTCTATGAATATTATGCTAGTAGGGGTAATGTAACAACTTGGTATGTGGATATATATTGAGGGTGGTAAATTTTATGCCATGGATAGTAGGCATATCCCAGTAGTGAGGATTATGAAGGATGTAGAAGTAAATTTAGCAACCTACCCACATGCAACCTATAATATTGATATAACTATGATTGATACACCTCCTGACTTTGGAATTATTTTATCAAGACAATGAAGTGCAACAGTTGGAGGAAATGTGCAGTTTGATTTATCATATACCACAATACCCGTTAGTGGTGAAGAGGTAAATTTGCATAGAGAACCAAGGGTGAATCATATAGTTGAGTGTGTTCTTCAAGAACAACTTAATTTATTTTGTGATGTGGATTTAGGGAGTTTCAGATTAGAATTATCTCAACCAAAACTAGTGAATACTAACCCAATTGATAAGCTTGTCTTTGGAAATCAGCAGGGTGTGTGGAAAATGTACTTTGATGGGGCATGCAATCAGGAAGGTAATGGAGATGGGGTAGTTTTCATATCACCTAAAGGTACAACATTTAAATATTCATTTTGTTTGGCTTTTGAATGTACAAATAATGTGGCTGAGTATTAATCCTTGTTGATTGGTTTGAACATGGTTGTCAAACATAAGATTAAGTTGTTGTCTATCTTGGGAGATTTTGAGCTAGTTGTGTCACAAGTTAGATCAAAGTATGCTACAAAGAATAAGAGGTTGAAGAAATATAGGAATGTTGTGTGGGATACAATGGAACTCTTTGATGCATTTTCAATTGATTGGATAGATAGATATGAAAACTTAATGGCTGACTTTTTGGATAATGCAGCCTTAAAGAGAAATGATATCACTTTGACAGGAGTGTCTCTGGTTAAATTTAAAACCTGACTAGTGGTCCCTGACAACATATATAGTTGGAAAGTTTTTAATGATGATGCTGACCTTTTGAAATTTCTTCATTGTATAGATCAGTATGAGGCACATGAGATAGATTTCAATGCTTTTGTAGAAGAAGTGGATGGAAAACAAACTGTATTTGGGAAGGAAGTTTTGCAGCTTAAAACTAACAAGCTTCCCAAAGGGCTTGCGGCGTTAGAGATAGTGTATGATGGGAGTGATCATTCTCTCATGAAGTAGGCACCTATTAAGAAAGAAGATATTCAAGAAATAAATTTGGGAACTGAATTAGAGACAAAAAGGGTTTATATTGGGAATAAAATAAGACCAGCTATCAGGAGAATGTTGATTACATTGTTGAGAAAATACAAGCATGTGTTTGCTTGGTCTTATGAGGATTTGAAGGCATATAGAGAAGATATTTTTCAGCATGAGATTCCACTTAAGCCATACACAAAGCCATTTAGACAGAAGCAGAGGCCCATCAACCCAACTCTGGAACCTAAGATGCAAGAGGATCTTGCAAAGCTCAGAGATGGAGGTATCATAAAACCTATTAGGAATTCAACATGGGTCTCGAATTTGGTTCTAGTTAGAAATAAGAATGGGGACATAAGACTGTGTGGAGATTTTAGAAATTTGAATGTTGCTTCCCTAAAAGATAATTATCCTCTTCCAAATATGGAGGCAATATTGCACAAAGTGATAGGGTGTGAGCTATTGTCAATGATGGATGGACTTTTTGGATATAACTAGGTCAAGGTCAAGGATTTGAGCAGTACAAGACAACATTCACTACACCATGGGGAACCTATGTCTATATAAGAATGCCATTTGGTCTCACAAATGCAAGAGCTACCTTTCGAAGGGCCATGGATGTGGCATTTGCAGATCTGATCAATGCTATAATGGTGGTATATCAAGATGACCTCACTACTTATTCCAAAATGGTAGAGAATAATTTTGGTGACTTGGAGAAGATCTTCATCAAAGCTTTAGAATATGGTATAATTCTTAATCCTAAAAAATGTCATTTTGTTGTCACGGAGGGTAAAATTTTGAGGCATATTGTGTCAAAATAAGGGATTAGGATAGATCTTGAAAGGGTAGATGCCATAGATAAAATTCCCATTCCCAAAACTGTCAAAGCAATCTAATCATTCTTTGGCCAAATTAATTTTGTTAGGAGGTTTGTGTCCTATTTTGCTAAGATTGTTAAACCTATATCTAAGATGTTGAAAAAAGGAGAAAAGTTGAACTGGACTACTGAATCTATGGTTGCCTTCGTATCTATAAAGAGAGCTATCAAGGAGGCCCCTATCTTGAAGTCTCTTGATTTTACTAAACCATTTCATATTTTTTCTTTTGCTTCATTTCACACCATAGATGTTTTTATGTTACAGAAAAATGATGAAGGTCATGAGCAACCTATTTCTTTCTTCAGGAAGTCTTAGCAAGGGTCAAAATTGAAGTATCATATTATGGAAAAATAGGCTTATGCAGTGGTCAAAGCAGCAAAGGATTTCAGACCTTACCTTGTTGGAGCTGAGGTAATTGCTTATTTCCTACATCCAGCTGTGAAAGATATCCCGATGCAGATAAAAGTGATAGGGAAGAGATGTAGATGGATTAATAAAATCCAATAGTTCAATATGGAGAT